>SMOI01000698.1:0-12585 GCA_008000375.1 Poteriospumella lacustris | reverse complement strand
CTGCCAGGTGTCGCGATGGGTCGCCCAGACTTGCACGTTCATCACGTTCTCCTTCACGTTGATGCCCGTCATGTTGACCATGCACGCCTGCCAATCGAGCTTGTTCTCCACCAAGACCCAGGCCTTCAACCGATCGCAGAACTCGTCCAACTTCGCCTGTATGCACACAAGAGAGACATTGCCAGATAACCACCCGCGGCGATCAATATCCACACCGAAACAAACACTCTTGCTACTCAGCTCACAGCGGTGGACGTTACCTGTGAACAAACGTAGTCCGGCGACAGCGGGAAATGGATGTCCAAGGCGTAGACACAGCCACCCGATTCCGCCAAATTGGAGATCTTCTCGTTGAACAACGTGTGGTTCGGGATCTTCATCTGTTTTCAGCGCACACACACACAGCAGACACAGTAGACACATGACACACACATAAGTTTGACGTGTTCATTCTGGGGGGGGGGGTGGTGAACACAGACCAGCAACAACAACAAACAGAGTGCGCGACGCAAACCAAAACGTACCGTTTCGTTGAAGGATGTGTTGATGACGGTGTAGAACAGCGACACACTCTTCACAAAGCCCGTGATGCGCGTGTTGGGGTCAGAGCCGATGTAGATTTTGTTGCCGATTTCGAACGGACTCATGAAGAAGACGAAGACCATGCACAAGAACATGTTGCCCAGCGACGAGGACAGGGCAAACGACACCGACAGAATCATCGTCAAGAACGGCAAGTAATACTGTTGGATGTTCCATTGCATAAACGACTGCAAGAAAACGACCATCGCGATCCAGAACAACGAGTCCACGACCGTCCGCAGCGAATGATGCAGTTCACCGTAATCGTTCAACGAGGTAGCCGCAAAGCGTTGCTCTTTGTAGACCAAACACAACGCGGCCATGCATTGTTCCTCGGTGATGTAGCCCAGACGAAACGGATCGAACAACTCCACCGCCGTTTCGAAGAGCAGCGTCGTGTTGTCCTTGTCGGCGGTCTTGTTGATCATGGAGATCGCGTGGTACTCACGGTCCCGTCGCCGTCCAAAGTCCTCGTCGTCATCGTCGTCATCAAAGCCATCGACCCCTTCGCGTTTGTTCTGCGCGGTCTTCATTTGGGCTTCGAAGATCTTGCGCAGCGTCTCGTGCGTCACGAGTTCTTTGCCGCCGTGGCTCAGATGCAAATACAACGATTTGCCGAAGGATTTCGCTTGGAACTTACGACGAATGATCACGCGGCCGTTGTACGTGTAAATCATCAAGGCGCCCATGTTCATGCTCATGCGGGCCGCCAACTCCCAAAACGTCCGTTTCTTGCGGATTTCGCCCCGCCACATGGCGTTGATTTTCTTGGACACTGACGCTGGGACCTGTTGACCAGCGGTGGCAGTAGCAGCAGCGTTGGAACGACTGGTGGTGGAAGCCACGGATCCCGATCGTTTCCGCGCCACGTCCACATCATCTTCAAACTCGTCGCTGTATTTGCTCGTCGCCTCGACCAAATCCGCAAACACGTCGATGAAGGTGCGTTGAAACGCCTCCAAACCGGGAATGAAAGCCGATTCTGCCTTTGCTGCTGGTCGGTTCGGTTGGGATCCCTGCGATCTGGCGTAGCCATCGCCATGCTTGCTCCGATAAGTGGCCAGCTCAGACAGCAGCGACGTCCAGCTTTGCAACTTGAACAGTTTGTCGGAGAATCGCCGTTCCAGCACACGTATGTAGTGCTTACGGGAGTACCAATTCTTCACGCAAATGCAGAGCAAGATGATCGTCAAGGCAGATATCAAGTTGTCCCAATTCGGGACAGCGGTGGTCGCCGTGAAGTTCTTGAAGGCCGCTCCGATGATGAAAATGGAAATCAACATGCCGAGTGGCCCATTGAAGCCGTGTAATAAGTAGGCGATGTCGAAATGATGGATGAATACTTTGTCGATGAAATATACGAAAATCATCTGATCGATGATGGCGGTCGCCAAATCAATCGCGACCAGAGCGAAATACAGTCCGTACCAAGACTTCGGATCGTCGTAGTAGTTGGCCAAACTCAAAATGGTGATGAAAAAGAAGACCGATGTGTACAGATTGAGACGTTGCTGCAATCGCGGGACCAGAGACTCCATGAAATTGAACAGCTGCCGAAATTTCGTCGCTCGGTCCGTGAACAACATCGGTCGCTCTCCGATGCCGTCCACGATTGTTCCTCGCCGACCGCCTTGTGTACGGACTTGCAGTTCATTTGCAACGGTACCGCTTCGCAATCGCGTACCAGCTCTGGCTCTAGATTGAATTGCAGTGGCAGATTCTTCTTCAGACTCTCGCTTTTCGATCTCTTCCAGCAGAGAGTTTTCACCGAAGGAAATCGGTGCCAAGGCCGACGATGCAGCCCAGTGCGTGCCACCGCCCTGATAAAAAGGATCATGGTCTTCATCGAGATCGCCATGGACTGTTTTCGGCGTGGGAGAATCTGACAAACTGTGTTGTCTGCCTCGTCCATGCAGCGGATTGTGAACCGAAGGGGTGTTCAACGTTGTTGCCATGACTTAGTCTACCCAGGATAAATTCTCACGTGACAATTAACAAGAGGGTTAGCTTGCACATGAAAAGCGTCATTCCCTTTTCCTTGTAATCTTCCTTCTTGTCTTCCATCCCAAAGCTAGCCGTCCAATCCTTGGCCCTTGGCATCCTTCTTCCTTTCTTTGGTCCAAAAAATGGAAAAAGCGAAATGCGGTGACGCGAAAGATACGTCAAAATCGCCGAACATTTATTTCACCGTCTAAGTAATCCCTATTTCTGTGACAGCCAACGGACAGCAGCAGCACGCCGTTTCAAAATCCGTTGCCGTCGTGCAGCCCCAACCGCGATGTGCAGTGTGATGAATGAAATCGCAGGCCATCTAAATGGTAAATGAAAGAAAGGAATGAAGTCGTTGTCATAATTCGAACCTCCTGAAGTGAACTTCTTTTAAAATTTCCTTTTTGTGAGGAAAGCAAGTTGCTGTTGCACTGCGCAACAAAATATTTTTTCTAATATTTGCTCGGAGAGCAATTTCGGCTGGATTTTCCCCGATCTAAGCAATGGACAAAGCTGGAAATATAAACGAGTCGGAGTTGGTCAATTTCAAAACCTTGCGCTTCCGTCAAGCCAAATTGGAGGAGCAATTTCAGCTTTACAATTTACGTACCAGATCGTCAGTGTTTAATGTTCTCTTTTGCTATAGCGTTCCGCTGTATCTGATATCTGTCTATTGGGCAAATATATTCAAATCGCTTCCTCTCGATGAAGTGCTGATGCCATGTATCGTTTCCTCTTTGATCACGGTCGTCTTGAACGTTGCGGGGCTGTTCATCGCTTTCGGTTGGGATCCGGAAGTTGTCGTTCGAGACATTCGCATTCACTTCTACCTGTTTTTCATGGGGCTTTCGATTCTCTTTTGCTATGCCATCGTCTTCTATATCCACGGTCACCGGAACCTGTGTCATCCTACCTATATCTTCAACGGAATATGTAGCGCAGCCGACTATCCAACCGACATGATATTCGCCATTTTGTTTCTGACTATTGGAATGCAGATGGGTTTCCCGTCGTACTGTTGGAAAAAAGCAGTCATATTGCACATATGCAGCATCGTTGCGGCTTCTGTCATCTCTCCCTCGTATCACACTTCGCTGGACGTACCCGTTTTGATCCTGGCGATTGTGGTGCTGACGGGAACCATCATTGTCCGACGACGTGATTCGATTCGCACTTTCTTGTTGTTCCTACAAATTGAAAAGCAAAAGGAACTGGAACAACAAGCGCGTTTGGGCGAACGTCTTCGTTTGATGATCAGTGGCGTCGCGCATGATCTGAAGTCGGTACGTGCGATGCAGCATTCTGCCTCTGTTGACTGTGTTCTTACTATTTGTTGTCCGTTTTATAGCCCCTCTCTGCCTTGTCCTTAGGTCTGGAAGGAGTCGACCATATGCAAGATGAAATTTACGACGTGATCCACAACGTGGCTGATCGTGAAGAGCAAATTAAGAAAGCGGATCACCTCATGACGAACATTCGTGATATATCCGCTTGGATGGAGAATTCAAAGCGAGCGATGACCACCATCATTAGTCGATGTGTGGACGTCAACCAAGCATTGAATGGTTTAGCCTTGACACCTCAATTTGCGAAGGTAGATGTCCGCGAATGCGTCGAGTCGTTGATCCGCTACTATCGCCAAGAGAATCCGAAAGTGACTTTTGAGGTCTCGTTTGATCCCGCGTTGGATAAGAAAGATGGCAAGGTCGAAACGGATCCACTGTGGTTCCGTGAAAGCGTTGGTTGTTTGATGAGCAATGCCGTGAAGTTCTGTGACTACAGCATCACTCCGGAGGGTGGTCACAAGGTGATCGTTCGCATACGGAAAGTAGTGCGTGCGAAACCGGCGGACTTTATGGATTTAATGATCGGACGAATCATATCTGATCGCGACCTAGCATCGCCGCAACAAATCGCACCAAACTTTTTGCATGTGGAAGTGCTTGATGAAGGACAAGGCGTTGACGCAGAATCAAGAAAAACGCTGTTTACGTTTTTGGGTCATTCGCAACAAATTCGTGTGGGTGGAGCCGGATTAGGACTGGGATCCTTAGCATGCCGAGTAAAGGCGTTAGGTGGTACGTTCGGCTACATACCGCGAACCAAGATGCCTGTCAAAGGAAATGGTACAAGTGGCGCGGAGTCGGCGAGTGGAAAAGGTTCGATGTTTTGGTTTGAAATCCCCTGTGCGGCCGATCAGACTATGAGTGCGAAGGACTTCAACATGGAAGAGGCGGTGGTTGTGGGCCCCAACGGAGAAGTGATGTCCAGGCCGAGTACAGCTCCTACCCAACGAAATTCCCTTCTTCGTAGCGGTGGAATGGACGAAGAGGATATCGTTCCCAAGTTGCGTGTGTCTCCTCGCAACTCCGACGAGGATGTTCACAAGCGCAACGGCGCCTCTGTGACGAAGATATCCAAAGTTGTGCCCCTGGACGGTTCACTGCACGCCGCCGACGAAGGTTGCCAGGTTACGAAGCAGAAATCCATTGATGCGCCATCAGAAGAACCGCTCGTTGAAATGAATGCGATGCTCCCTCCGACGTTGGAAGTGCCCAAAGACGCGTCTCAGCCAGTGGAAGATCTTGAGGAGAAAGGGGGTGCTGGTGATGCGTCTTTGCATGTAACTGGTAGAGCGGTGATCGATCAAACACCCGTGTCATCCAAGACTGAGAAATTGTTCGGCGACGTTCGCAAGATTCGACCGTTGAAGATCCTCGTCGTCGATGACTCGATGCCGATTCGCAAGATGTGCTGTATGATTCTGCAAAAGCAAGGACATCAGGTCGCGACAGCAATGAATGGCAAAGAAGCATTACATCTGATGAAGACCGCCTGCGCCGAGCAGTGGTCAAGCGACGAGACGAAGACGGCTATGCCCCTGGATTTGGTGTTGATGGACTTTCAAATGCCGGTTATGGATGGTATAGAAGCAGTCACACTGTACCGTGAGTACGAGAAAGGTGTTGCGGAAAATGCAGGGGCAATGTCGCCCATTCATAAACCCAATCGGTTGGCTGTTGTTGGAATGAGTGCGTGTTCAGATCACGAAATTATTGATCGTGGTTTGGCGTGTGGAATGGATCATTTCATTGGCAAACCATTCCAGATTCAACAATTGCAGCCGATTATGATGCAACTCTTTCCCCATCACGTCGACAAATCACCGTCGTCTACAGACGAGGAAGAACTGAAACACAGCGAGAAAGTGCAACAATAGCTGTGTGGATGACTGCTACACCTGTCCCACCATCTTCGTCTCATCGATCTTGTCCAATCCAATCTCATTTGCTCTTCAGAATGTTGTACGATGTCCGAGCGTCCTTTGCTGACACGCTTCGCGTTTCCCTTGTCGGAGATAAGGCTGAATATTGATTTTTTTCTTTGGCGAGAGTGCCATCGTTTTTAAAGGCCGTCCCCATTCGGTTGATCGGTGTTCGCGATCGTCAAAACACTTTCTCCTTTTCTGTGTCTCCCCGCCCGCTTCTTCTTCCTTGTCCGACCACTGCCCCACCACCATGACTTCATCAGCACCTCTCCCTCCATGTGTGCTTTGCCATTCTCCATGTCCTGTGCTTCACCCGCTTTCTCCAACTCATCTGTTACGCATCTCCCTCCTGGTTCACGTGGCGTTCACGTTGTTCGTTTTTTATTTCGGCGCATCATTTCCCAACCCCATCAGCAGTCCTCATCATCGAAGTTGTGCTCCTCCCGTTCCCTCTCTCGCAGTTTTTTTATTCGCGGTCGCGTCAACCAACCAATCTCTTTTTCTTCTTTTTCTTCTTTTTCTTCTACCGCTCTCTACACTTTCCATTACATCGAATGCACAAGTTTGTTGCTCATGTGCAGTGCTACGTGCATTAGTGAGAAACCTGGTCTCTGTGCATCAGCAAGAGGCTTGGTATGTATCACCTGTCCAAGTGGCGAAACGGTTTCATTCTTTCGCTGCGTGCAGGAACACCATGCGGCAGGGTTCCATCGTCATCTGTCGCTGATTTCTGATCTCACATCTCCGCTCTTTTCCGACTCATTCATCGACCTTGTCTTAGTCCACAAGTCTCTTCTCTGTCTCTTCCTCCCTCCCTCACTGCACTTGTTCCAATCGTCAACAGTGTCCGCTTACTTGTTCTTGTTTCCTTCTCTTTTCTCTTTTCTCTTTTCTCTGTACGCTTTGGACGCATCGATCTGAGTTGCTGTCTTCTTCAAATCGTGTACGTTTCGTTTCTTCTCATGCACGTCAGCGCTTCAAAACAGTGGTAGTCGTTGCTGACCTTCGTCTCTCTCTGCTCTCCCCCCTCGTCATTTGCGTCACAAAGAGTCATGTGTTGTAGTAGTTGCTGATGATTCGTTCGTCATTTGTCGATCGACGACGCTTTACTTTGTTCCTTGATTTGCCTGTTTCCTTTGCGGCTTGTTTTACATTCAAAATGATGCTGTCTGGTGTGCAACGTTGTGCAGTTTGATGTCCGTCGATTCTCCTGTTCGTTTCCACTGTTTTGTTTTGTGGCACAGCGCACAAGGCTCATGCGGTCTGTGATTTGTTGACTTTCCTACGCCCCCCCCCCGCCATGTTCCTTTGTCTCTTTGCTGCATTGTTAGTCGTTGGGCAGCTCTTCTGTTTTCCACCGTGATCGTTTCTTTGGCTACGTCCAAGATCAGTGCATTGGTTGCTAGTCGGCGTGTTTCCACATCGTCTCGGTCACTGCGCGACTGTATCATGTATCGCTTCTCCGTTTCTGCAGTTCTCCTACCCCACTCATCGTAACACCCCCCCCCACACACAGACCATGTATCTCACACGAAACACCCCACCTCATACCTTTCCGTTGCCCCATCTCTTACGTTATCATGACCGCGGCACAGTTCGTCTGACTTTATGACACGTTCCTTGTGTTTAATGAACCTGTTCGTCTGCAGATGGTGTCGTTATTGATGCCCGATCGACCATGGCGTTCTCATTGAGAGCGATTGCCCCCCCCCCGCCTTGTCCTTTTGCATCTGCATCGCCCTCATTGTTCCACGTTCCGTGTAATTTCCAGTGGTTGCGATCACTACGTGGATCTGTTTTATGTCTCTGTCCAGTCCCGCTTTCGGCCTAGCGGCTCATTCTATCCCCCCTTCTACGAAGTGCCGCAGCTTGCTTTAACTCCTACACTAACTGCATACGTTGTATTCTATTGATTGCGTATTCTTTCTTTTGCATCGCCTCGTGTTGAAAAGTCGTCTGTTATCTTCACGCGTTGATGTCCCGTCATTCGTTGCTGTCCTGTTCAAAAGCCGTTTGTGTGTTGCATTGTGTGTGTGTCGGCTTCAGTGGGCATGTTTCTGTTGCAAGGGGATAGCGACAAAGAAGTGTTGTCTGTTCGTCTCTGCCCACAGAGTGCTTAACCGTCATTCGCAGCTGTAGTCTGCAGGACTAGTCACTTGTCCGTCGCTCTTTTCGTGGTGGTTGATGTTCAGTTGTTGTTGCGTGTGCTGTTCTTTGTCTGAACGCTTGCTTGCTACGGACGTTTCCCGTCTTGCCTGTTTTTCTGTTCAATTCTAAGATGTTCCCTGTTTGTGGATGCGATGAACTGCTGATGATGTTGCGCTGGTTGGCAGGCCCCCGACCGTCCGCGTTGAAGTCGACCAATCAGCCTTCGCCAAGCTCCGCCCCTCTATGCTTTCCGATGATGATCCCCACATAGACTAACTCTTTTGCCCTGTAACCCACATTTCTTACCGATAATTAATGAAAACGGGACATGAATCAGTTGTGGCTAGGTGGACTTTCATGCAATGCTGCAGATCTGCTGGACATGCGACACGACATTCTCATTTTCACGTTCTCATTTTCACGTCGAAGAAAAACGTAACCGCTACGGAAACTTAAGTACAAAAATGAGTAATCTAAATACCATAATGTGAAGTCTATACAGGAGATTGAATGTACGTTGGTCTTTGTGTCCGTTTCGCCTCCTTTCTCGTTTCCATTTTCAACGTCGCAGCATTTCCATCATAGTCAGCAAGCGAATTAAAATAGCAACGCAGAATCGATATAACCAACGGGGACTTCCCCGAATCATAATCTACAAGGAAAACCAAGGTCGCATCAAGTGATATCCACGCTTAGCTTGGCGAAGAAACAGTTGTGCGTGAATTTTAAATCTTTCTTCACAATCAACCTGGCTGGGCCTTCGATCACACTAGTTCAGCGTCTTATTCGAAAGGAGACCTTCCCATGCATTCCTACTCAGGGATACGAGCTACCCAATCAGCAGGTGCTGATGGAGGTCATCTCGCAGCATCACCTTATCACAGGCCGTTGACAGTGTCGAACACCGTTGACAAATCAAGCATTTTATGGAAAGACTTTCTATCGGGCGTGAAAAAGAGGAAATTGCTCATTCGAAAGCTGTATGATGCAGCGAATGAATCTAGCGCATCAATATCAGTAATTAAAAAGGCCCTTTTGGATCTGCGACAGCAGACACTATCAGTGGTGGAGGATGCTTTGGAAATCGAATATCGATCACGAATGGACTTGACTAAAGTCGCTAAGGGTTCCCTTCGAAATGCGAGACTTCCTCCAATATCCAGTTTCAAAGCGATGGAAGAGAAAGAAGATATTTTCTCATTGGTAGATATGATGTCTGACGTGGACGACTTGTTTCACGTGCCAAACATTCGCGTGATGCTGCCGGCCAGTTTTCCAGAACATCGCAATCCATTTATGCTGGGAAAGTCGGTCGATGAGATGGCTACCATTACACCGCCACATCCTGAGCCAGGAAATGCCGAAGAGGAATTAAAAGTTCTGGAGCTGTTGCGCTACAAACGCGCATCGCGAGCATTGCTACGCGCGGAAGCGCAAGTGGCCAATCGCTTGCCGATATCGCTCTACGATGTGGAGAAGTTACTCACGAAAATGACCGATGACTTCAACTTGGAGAAACTACTGCGGTGTGTTTGCACTTTATTGGACAACGAACATGCGGAGTATGCCGATGAACCGAATCTGGCGTGCCTTCTGCGTCCAGTGTTCAATTTGGAGGCTCACGAGTTTTTGAATCGACTGAATGCGTTCAAAGGAGTGCGGCCCATTCGTATCGATGCACAAATTCAAGTTCGTCATAGCTTACGTGAGGCCAACCTCGAATACATTGATGATCCGACGGTTCAGTACCTCATGGATTGGTTGGACATCGTGTTGAATCCATCGAAGCTGATGACCGGCTCCGCCGACAGTCAACCGGACGTTGCCCGTGGACCTTCCGCAACACAAAGTCGATTGAACAAACGATCGCTGGAAACAATTTCCGAAGTGGAATGGAATGGAAACTCAGAAGTGTTTCCGATTCAACAGAGTTCATCGTTTGGGGGCCAGCTGATCCTACCGATCGCACCGAAAAGTCCGCCAGTGAAATCTGTCCCGTATTACATGCAAGACAACGATGATCTCATATCAGAGGTTGGGTCCAAGGGATACGTCAATACCCACGAGAATATTCACGTGGAGGAGCGGCCGAAATCAAAGATGCAAAAGCGTGCGGATGGTCCACCGTCTCCGCCACGGTCACCGCCTCCACCGCGGTTGCCGTTGGAAGTGTTGAAACGAGGCAGTAGCCGTGAGGGCTCGCGATCCCAACAGCAACAAAAGCGACCAACTTCAACTGGTGGTACACCAAGCGCACACGATGCTGGTGTGGGTGGTGAGACGGAGGGTGAAACAGACAAAGAGCCCAGCCGAGCGACCGCAGAAGCGGGCTCGTCACCTCTCGCTCACAGCCCAACGCACAACGAGCCAGCCATTCCCAAACGAAATCGCAAGAAAATAGCCCCCAAGATTCTACGAGACGACGATGACGAGCAAACCATCAAACAAAACGCACCGGGCATTCTACGGCGGAAAATCCGTGCCGAGGTTGAGCGGGCGATGAACGAAGCGGGTTTGTCGAAAGCCTCAGGTCGTTCGCTGGGCGGCAATGGTGGAACCGATGGATTGCCGATGGGTGGCGATGTGCTGTCTTCCGTGCGCTACGAATTAAACAAAATGCAACAAGAGTTGTTGCGACGCCAAGTGCTCGATCCTCGTCACTACGCGATCACCAGCGTCGATGCCGTCAACCATGCGAGTCAAGGTTTAACCGTCGCCGATATCAATTCGTTCGGTTTGACGGGGAAAAAGCGGAAGAAAATCACCGCCGATGATGGCACCATGGGTCCCGTGACACTCATTGAGCGCTCGATGGACATCCCCACGATGATTGGGGACGTCCGTTTGTTCATCACGGTCATTTTGGACATCGACGCCATGGAACTACGGTGCACCATTCAATGCTCGCGGGAGGATGCCTTCCGACACAAGCTCATCGACGAATTGCCCCTGGGCACCGACAACAAGAACATCACCGTGGAGATCGCCACGACCCGTGTGAGTCGTTTGGTGTTCTCGAAAGTGGCCGAGCACACCCTCGACGAGTTGATTCACGCGACGACCGAGCTCAAGCGCAAAATGCTGCAGAACGTCTCGGAGATATTGAATCAAATGATTCACGACGCCGGTGTGCCTCATGGTGACTTGGTATTCACCGTCGATCGATCCTTGTGCAGCAAACGCTTCTCGGAAGACAGTGTGTTGGTCGATTTGGTGATTTCCCGCAACGAAGACTGCAACGGCGTGTTGATTCGTGTGACTCCCTTGGCGGGGCTGTTTCAAACGAATGTGGGCCCGGTCATTTTGCATCTGTCGGACCATGAGTTGGAGGTGTTGTTGATCGCACAGCATAGTTTGTTTGAGAAAGGAATGGAGAAATGGACGTCGATGGAGACGGTGGCGCAGTGGTTGGCCAACAAAGTGATCATCAAGAAGGTCGCGACCACCACGACACGTCCGTTGATGTCCACGAAACGGACGATTACGTCGGCGTCGGGGAAATTGAATTCATCGATGTTGCGTTCGTTGGAATTGGGTCGAACATCGACGATTCGGGAAGAAGACAATGAATCGGTGGCGTCGCAGTTGACGTTGTCCGCCCGCGGGCGAGACGAGGAAGACGACGCCTTGTCGGTGAATACGGACACGATGATGGCCAATCCGAAGGTCTTGTTGCTGTTGGACGTGAAAATCGACACGAAGATTGAATTGGCGCAGACCTTGATCGACACATGGCGAGCCACGAATGTGCCGAAGCTGATCGGCCTCACGATGGTGATGGAGGCGTGGCAAGACCTGGACGTCATGGTCATCAGTGTGAAACTCATCATCCCCAGTCGGAAAACACACAAACGATTGATGCACGATGCAAAGCGTCACAATTACGACGACGACGACGCCAGTGGCGACGGGAACGGTCAGGGTTTGATGGATATGGACAATTACTCCGACGATGGCAACTACGACTACGACACCGGCGATCCCACCGTCATCGATTACGAATATCGCTTGACGCGTGCCGAATTGCTGACGTTTGGCTCCACGTCCATGATCGAGCATAAGAAAGTGTCGCTGTCGAAGAATCGACAAACGCAACACGACGAACACCCCGAGAACATGCTGTGGAACGTGCTGAATCGATTGAAGGTATCCTTTTCGGTAAGTTCACCTTGTTTTCGACCACCCTCCCGCGTTACTGCTGTGTGCGGTTTACCTTCATCGTTTCTGGTGTGTTTTGTGCATGGTAGGGCTCAAGTGCGGATCCATACAAATCGACGGCATCTGCCGCCGACCCGGCCAATTGGTCGTTGTCGTACGATCGCCAGATTTTACGCGACGTGAAGACCGTTTCGAATACCGCGGTCATCTTAACGGTGACGGTGCACGGTGGCGAATTGCTCATTGAAGGTGAACGCGTGGAGAGCAAACACAGCAGTAAAATCGGCAGCAAACGTGTCGCGGAGGATGAATTGCAGTCGTTTGTCTACGAGGAAGGCTACACGCTGCAACTGTTGAAGTATCAACGGCGCAAAGAACTGGCGACGCATTTGCTCAACAGTTTGAAACTGGTCGACGACGCGGACTATCCGCATCGCTTG
>SMOI01000697.1:0-12614 GCA_008000375.1 Poteriospumella lacustris | reverse complement strand
GGAATATATTTGATCAGCCTGTCAAAATCCGCCGACTAAACCAAAAGAAGAATCAAATTCGCTGTCTCGCTCACTTGCACAGCGGCTCGTTGCCGTTACGGTATTTTTTCAAAATGTAGACCCCGTGAAATTCCGGCTCCCCGAGACTTCACAGATAATAACGGAACTCCGGCGTTTCGTTCTCGGCTGTCACTTGTCATATGTCGGCGTGGCAGAAATTCAAAATGTCGCGAAGACATTTGAGATGAACAGACGTTTCACTCGGGTGACAGTTCACTCTCATTGTTGTCGAAAAAGCCAACGATCAAATAATCTCGGTCAGTCTTTTGCTAAATACTTTCCTCGATTGATATTCATTTTCACATTGCTGTTCCAGTGAAAATGAGACAGACCAGAATCACGACCGAAACTGTGGAGCGGAACATCCGCCAGCAGCGTGACATTGAGCATCAACGACAACAATTGGCCGCCTTCGGGAAAGAAAATGCCAACTTGCTATCAGTGGCATCATCACAAGCGAAAATCGAACAACAGCGCAGACTCACACAACAGCAAATCAGTCGAAATGAGCAAGTGTTTGAGGAGCAAATGAAGCGGTCCATGTACGACAAGAAAATGCGTGACTTGACCGCATCGCAGAACCAGGCGTTGGCTGCGGAGTTGGACAAGGAAGCAGCGGACAACGAGCGTCGCCGTCGTGAGATCCAGAAGATCTGCGAGGATGCGCCTGAGCTTCGCGACTTGGAGAAGATGCTGAAGATCGCGTACTTGAACAAGGAGCGTGCAGCGCAGTACGAGGAGAAAATCTCCTTGGCCATGCGAGAGCAAGAGCGCATTCAGGCGATCGAGGATGAGATGGAAGCAGAGCGCATTCGACTCATGCAGAAAGAATCCAATGCGGATCTGGAGCGCAAGAAGAAGTTCGCCGAGCAGCGAGCAGTGTTGCAGGCGCAGATCAACGAGCGTCGCGAGCGCCTCCGAGAGGTATGTGGTGTAGCTGCTGACGTGGAGTCAGATTGTTGGGTAGTTTGCATGGAGTCTGATGGTTTGCGATGTATGCTTGTGCTGTGATGATGTAGGCTCAACAGCAAATCGAGCGCGACCGTTCGACAGTGGATGAGATCATGAACAAGATCCAACACGAAGACGAAGAGGAGTATCGCCAGCGTCGCGAGAAGCAGGCGGCGACCGCCAAAATGGTGAAGGACTTCGAAGAGCAGCGTCGCCGCGAAATGGATGCACGCCGAGCAGCAGAGCGAGCGGAAGAGGAGCGCATCGCGGCCTATCAGCGCGCGATGGATGCTCGTACCGAGGGCATCGCGGCCAAGAAGCAAGCGAAGAAGGAAGAAGACGACCGCATTCTGAGCCAGATCGTGGAAGAGACGGAGCGGAAACGCAAGGAAGAAGAGGAGTTCAATGCCTTGCGGGACTTGCTGTGGGAAGAAGAACTCGAAGCCAAGCGCGCCGCCGATGTGGCCGAGCGTCGCAACAAGCAGATTCGCATGCGCGACGAGATGTTGTCGGCGAATGCAGAGATGATGAAGTTCAAGCAAGTGCAGCGCTTGAAGGACGCAGAGAACGAGGCTCGGCTCGTGTCACTGATGCGCCAGAAGTTCGCGGAGGACGAGGCGAAGGAGCGAGCAGAGGAAGACGAGCGTCGCCGCCAAAAGATGCATCACATGTCGCTCATCGAGCGCCAGAAGGACGAGCGCCGGCACTTGTACGAGCGCGAACGAGAAGAGGAGGCACGAGTGCTGAGGGAGGCCCAAGAGCGCGAGGAATACCGCAAGCGGGTGATCCAAGAGGCCCGCAAGCGGTTGCTGGAGGAGCATGCCTCGCGTTTGCGCGGCTATCTGCCGAACAAGGTGTTCGAATCGAAGGAGGAATTCGAGCAGTTTCGGGATGTGGTGACACCCTACTGAGGGGTGTGCACACATCATCATCATCTCGCAATAGTTTTATTCGCCTCTGGGTTTGTATACATAAGTTATCTCTGCAATATTCGCGCATAATGCGACGGCATAGCTCTGCAATGGCAGGCACCGTAAACCATTATCTTATAAATACAACTTGTCTCTTCGATATGTCTTTTCTATTTGTGTGCAGTGTTGGTTTAATAGAGCAGATACTGGAGGTGGAGCTTCGCGAGATTAAACTAACGCGTTCGTTGACGTTCCCGAACATTCGTCAAGCCCTCAATGCAAAGCGTCGTCAACACCTTCCCCAACAAAACTCAACGCGAAACAATATCGACAGACAAAGTATATTTATTGAATAACAGGTTACTGAACCAACCTCATGCAAATGGCGCAACCAAAGAACTCTATGTACAAGAAGAAGACGAAACTATTATCGCGAGACCATGATGTGTGCACACCCCTCAGTAGGGTGTCACCACATCCCGAAACTGCTCGAATTCCTCCTTCGATTCGAACACCTTGTTCGGCAGATAGCCGCGCAAACGCGAGGCATGCTCCTCCAGCAACCGCTTGCGGGCCTCTTGGATCACCCGCTTGCGGTATTCCTCGCGCTCTTGGGCCTCCCTCAGCACTCGTGCCTCCTCTTCTCGTTCGCGCTCGTACAAGTGCCGGCGCTCGTCCTTCTGGCGCTCGATGAGCGACATGTGATGCATCTTTTGGCGGCGACGCTCGTCTTCCTCTGCTCGCTCCTTCGCCTCGTCCTCCGCGAACTTCTGGCGCATCAGTGACACGAGCCGAGCCTCGTTCTCTGCGTCCTTCAAGCGCTGCACTTGCTTGAACTTCATCATCTCTGCATTCGCCGACAACATCTCGTCGCGCATGCGAATCTGCTTGTTGCGACGCTCGGCCACATCGGCGGCGCGCTTGGCTTCGAGTTCTTCTTCCCACAGCAAGTCCCGCAAGGCATTGAACTCCTCTTCTTCCTTGCGTTTCCGCTCCGTCTCTTCCACGATCTGGCTCAGAATGCGGTCGTCTTCTTCCTTCTTCGCTTGCTTCTTGGCCGCGATGCCCTCGGTACGAGCATCCATCGCGCGCTGATAGGCCGCGATGCGCTCCTCTTCCGCTCGCTCTGCTGCTCGGCGTGCATCCATTTCGCGGCGACGCTGCTCTTCGAAGTCCTTCACCATTTTGGCGGTCGCCGCCTGCTTCTCGCGACGCTGGCGATACTCCTCTTCGTCTTCGTGTTGGATCTTGTTCATGATCTCATCCACTGTCGAACGGTCGCGCTCGATTTGCTGTTGAGCCTACATCATCACAGCACAAGCATACATCGCAAACCATCAGACTCCATGCAAACTACCCAACAATCTGACTCCACGTCAGCAGCTACACCACATACCTCTCGGAGGCGCTCGCGACGCTCGTTGATCTGCGCCTGCAACACTGCTCGCTGCTCGGCGAACTTCTTCTTGCGCTCCAGATCCGCATTGGATTCTTTCTGCATGAGTCGAATGCGCTCTGCTTCCATCTCATCCTCGATCGCCTGAATGCGCTCTTGCTCTCGCATGGCCAAGGAGATTTTCTCCTCGTACTGCGCTGCACGCTCCTTGTTCAAGTACGCGATCTTCAGCATCTTCTCCAAGTCGCGAAGCTCAGGCGCATCCTCGCAGATCTTCTGGATCTCACGACGGCGACGCTCGTTGTCCGCTGCTTCCTTGTCCAACTCCGCAGCCAACGCCTGGTTCTGCGATGCGGTCAAGTCACGCATTTTCTTGTCGTACATGGACCGCTTCATTTGCTCCTCAAACACTTGCTCATTTCGACTGATTTGCTGTTGTGTGAGTCTGCGCTGTTGTTCGATTTTCGCTTGTGATGATGCCACTGATAGCAAGTTGGCATTTTCTTTCCCGAAGGCGGCCAATTGTTGTCGTTGATGCTCAATGTCACGCTGCTGGCGGATGTTCCGCTCCACAGTTTCGGTCGTGATTCTGGTCTGTCTCATTTTTACGCGAAACTACAATATGATTTCCAAAATAACAAATCGATTTAGCTTTGGAAGCTTCGCGATGGCAGAGTTGTCGTTGTTGTCGATGCGAAATGTGATCGTTACTTTTCTGCTGGGGATTGTACATTGTTGGATCTTTAATCACAATACGATTGTAGTAAACCGACAAGTAGAAATGTACAACTGGATGAGACGGTGGTGAAACGCTCCACTTTGTCGCCATCCGACAAGTGACAAATGCCGTCTGTCCGCGAGACCGAGACCACACAGCAACAGCAAAAGAAAAGAAACAACGAACGAGAGAATTGATCGATCGTCAACGAAAGACTTTGGAACGCATTGCGAATCACAGTGAGAATTGCTTCTTGTCTTCGGAAATAATCATCATGTGGCGGTTGGCGTTGTCAAAGCAAGCAGTCAGAGTCGTGGCGAACAAGCAAATTGTTGCCCGGTCGATTACCATTGGTCAAGCAAACACAAAAAACGGAGTCGCACCACTCATTGAGCGCTATCGACCAAGCTGGCCTGATGCAGATTTTGAGGGAGTCAATGGTGATACTCTTCCCCCCTTGCCTCCCCGAACTGTGCCCGATGAGCTTTTTCAGTTCGAGTACCGCACTTCCACTGAAAAGGGCACCGCTCGATTTTACGAACATCTCACCGTTAACCCCGCTGATATTAAAGTTAAAGCCACGGTATGTCTTGTTTTGGAATTGTTGAGGTAGAATTATGCATTCATCGTTTGTATTTGTTGCTATTCTGTAGTTCTCCTTGAAGGACATGCCGCTGAATGACCAAGAAAAGAAAATCTTCGTTAGCCTTCTAGGCCCTCGATACAACGTCGGCAATCAACGCTTCAAATTAGTGTGTGAGAAGTTCCAACACCGCATTGAAAACTGCAAATACATCATCTATCTTCTGGAAACACTGTTGGCCGACTCGCGCCGACTGGCAAAGGAGTATTGTGGCTCTTCGAAGCCCTCCAAGGCATAATTGTAAAGTAAATGGCATGTAAATTTGTAAGTTGTACGTGTGCCTATCAAGACCTTCAAACAAAAGGTTGAAGCGATGAAATCTTGTGTTTATGCCCCCATCACACGCGTTCCTCAGACTATCCAGTCGAGAACAAAGATGTGGCTGAGCAGTATTCATTCACATATGAATTGATGGGTTTGTGACAGATTAGAAATTAATGCGTTGCGTAACATTGAGGAAGAGGCTCTTCTGTATGGCCTTTTCCGTACCGAACTGTCCGAACTAGAGACGGAATCGATGACAATTGACTTCGATCTCGTTGCTCGACCTCGCCACCATCCTCAGCGATAAAATCACAAATAAATCGCTATCTCCACCTAAGGGGTCACCAATTCAACGATTTTACCGCTGCTGCCCGCCCACTTCTTCAAAGCGTCAACGAGAGTGCTCTCTGCAACTTCGTCGTTGCATACCACACCCACCATTTTCGTCTCCAAATCGGTCGATACGGAGTTGACACCTACACAATTGATGATTGTTATGAACATCAACTTTCACATACTGCATATTCGTCGGCTCACCTTCGATTTTGGACAAGATTCTTGTGACGGCGCCACTGCATCCTGAGCAGGTCATGCCAACTTTGATGTTAACGGTTTTGGTCATTTCAAATTAAGCCAGACTTTGAAAAATAATGAAATCAACTTGTGATCGTGGTGATGTTAGGCTTCAATGAGAAGATTGCAAGAAGGCTCTTCGTCTCTTCGTCTCTTCGTCTCTTCGAAGGTCTGCGCGAAATTTTCATTTGTACATAATCTTAGATTTCTCACTCATGTTATGGATGTTCTAGCAAGGATTGTGTACCGAAACTGGATCATCAGTCACACCTTTCGACTGACTTGTGAGCGAAAATTAGGCCCTTATCGCATTGCCTATTCACCTCATTGTCAAACCGAAGATGCCAGGAAATGATTTGTCCAAGATGTATTGTATCTCGAGTATGGGAAGGAACCGTCGATGACCCAGTGATAGGAGAGCCCCGTATGGGTCAACCACCACCACATGTGGCCTTCAATTTATCCCCTCCCGACATCCAAAAACGAACTTTGGGATATGGGATAGTGAGAAGCAGCCGTTCTGGTCTGAATATTGCAATCTTGTGATCTTATCGCTCCACAAACAATTGACTTGCCCAACCATGTACTGCAGTTCTTCCGTCCAATGCTCCGATGGTGGTGCTGCCAATGGATACTCCACCGACTTTTGTTCTTTCTCCGGATCATGTGAAGCTTGTCCATTGTGGAATGTTGCTGATGCAGGAAGGGATGCACCAAAATATGGTAGTTGCTTCAATCCCTGTGCATATCCGTTTGTGCCCACGGTCTTTGATTCATCGAATTTTTACGATTACGGCGACGTGTGCGGCACCGCGTTAAACTTTCGAGTTAGTCCTTTTGTTATTCTGATCATCACTCTGCTGATGGTATCTCCTCTGCTTCTCACGATCTTGGTGGAACTTGGTTGTCGTCCCCACTTACTCACCATACAAGCTCTCCAGATCACCTCTGTGGTGGTATTCCCCATGTCCAACTATGTGGTCAACTTCTTCGCGGTCTTGATGACAACTTGGTCCCATCCTGTCATGTTTACCATCGCGTGTGCGCTTCTATACTTGCAAAATATTTGTTGGATGCTCGTAGAGCTGAAAGAACGAATGGACACGGGCGATCTACGATACATCCCGCGTTTCTACCTGTGTGGTGGAACCATATCGCATTTGTGGCGTCAATACGAACACGTTGGAGACGATCTATTTGGGTTTGTTACTGTCACGGTGCTGTTGATTCCCTTTTTGTTGCTCAATGCCGTGTGGATGGTGCCCATGGTTATCTTTTTGTATTTTGGGTATGCGACACGTTTGGCCGCCTTTATCGGCGTGAAAGAAGCCTGGTATAATATCTGGTCTGACTGCTTGCTTGTCCACGAGGAAGAGGAAGCAGAAGCTATGCAGCCATCGGCAATAGAGCTGCGACGTGCTCGACATCGTCGTGTGGCCGCGATCGGAAGTACAAACAGCTACGAAGCGGCTGCACATGAAGAATCTCCCGTCGACGCTTCCTCCATCCCACGACCCCACAGAGAGGCAGCACCCGCGTTTTTAACCTCTGCCACTACAGGATTTGATTCGGCTGGTATTGATTCAGCAGATCTGACTGATATTCAGCTGGAAGGCGGCTCCTCGGTCGATGTTGATTCTGCAGCGGCAACGTCGATGCAGCCAGTACCATCATCGCCTCTTCGTCCTTCATCAACCGCAGCCACCGTAGCCTCTGCACCAACTACTCACACACCGCAACGTCGTGAAGAGATCAAGCCCGTCCTCAACGTGCTTCGATGGTTGCAACAAGATACGTCTCAGTTTATGTATGAATCGCTGCCGTTGATGGTGTTGCTCCTGGTGAACTTGATCATTATTGGTCGCGACGCCTACGAACAATTGACCATCACCGCGATGGCATTGACCATGGTCAGTGCCATCCAACAAGCGATGGCATTGGCGTTTCGAATGGGGTTCCGAACGGGGATCAATGATCACCCAAATGCAGAAGGACTAGCTGAAGCACTGGCATATGAAGTTGTCCACCGATCCCCGTTGTCGTAGTTGAACTTGGATCCATCCTCTCCACCACCGCCGCCACCATCGATACTTCTGCCTCAGACGCGTGCGCTTTCACGACCTGTCGATCAACTCGAAGAAGGTGGGGTATCGGCCGGGCCGACCCACCGCGTTGATGATCGTCCATCTTCACCGCCACCACCATCACCACCGAACAATCGATCGATGGTGCTCACCTGGGCAGAGTCGCTGCTCGTATCGATTGGCTTCGTTGGACCGACTTCGGCACCACGACAACAACCGTCGGAGACAGCTACATCGACCGCCGACACGCCGACGTTGTCCGAAACGCTCCCACCTCAGTTGATGCGTCTCTTCCAGCAGCATCAACAGAACACCAACCGTTACATGGAAGACTTAGAAGATCGCACGGGTTTACGTCTGGCGATTCTGGAGAGTAAGCTGGACGCGGTGATGCCATTGCTGGCCATGATGGAGCCGCACGCTGCCCCGGTTGGCAGCGGTGACGTGCCCACCGTTGTATCCACGTCGGTGCCACCACCGCAAGCGGTTGCAGCTCCACCGGCGCCGGTACAAGCGGTAGCGGCACCCCCACCACCCCCACCTGCAGTGACTGTCGCAACACGCCCGCCTGCTGCACCAGCACCAGTCGCAGGTGTGTCAGTGCCCGTTGCGGTTCCGCCGCCAGCCGCACCACCGACACCGCCCGCACGCCCGTCGTCCTCCTCCTCGCCGTCGCCACTCATCGTGGCCCGGCCAAACATGCAGTACTATTACCTCCGCTGAAGGTTTAGCCCCCCCCCCTCACATCACATGACAGCGTACGTCGATAGCCTCGTCACGCATTAGTATAACCCTCCCTCTCTCTGTCTTTCTGTATTCCTTTCGCACGCCTGCGGCCTGTTTTTGTTATCTCCTGTTCCTCTCGTCGCATTGTCAGTAAGTGTGTGCACAGACCGTTAGTAATTACGCATCACCAACACGCCAGAGGCACCGTCAGTTCACACTATTTATTCTATACAGACCGACTGACGCGCTACGATAACGCAACATACAACAGACAACAGACAACATCAACACAGGGCACAACGTCAAATGGCCGTCGAACAGAACACGCCGGCTATTTGCGATGCGGAGGGTGTCCGAGCGGTGGAGGGCTGTTGGCATCGCCGGAGCCGCCCGTTGGAGGCTGACGCGGGCGGCGCAACGGCTTGGGCGGTGGGGGCATTGGCGGACGACTTCGCCCATGCAGCGGCGGCATCGGAGCCGCGGCGCTGCTGCTACTGCTGCTACTGCTGCCCACACCACCGAACGCGGCGGTTGCAGCCGCAGCGGCGGAGGATGTCACCGCCGCTGCCGACGACACCGCCGCTGCCGTGGCCGCAGCCGCCGCCGCGAAACCCGTCGCATGTGTATGCACGTTCGACAGCCGCGCCGCCAGTTTCAAGGACATCGCTCGTGGACGCAGGAACGAGAAGTCGATGGGGTTGTCGCCTGCGCTGGGGCCGACGACGGTGGATGGGCCACCGCCATTTGCCGCTGGGTCCGCAGGGCCCAACTGACGTAACGACGCGCCCATACGCTCCAACGTCGACATCAACGGGTGTGCGTAGACGCTCTCGCTGTCGACGGGGGTGGTCAACGCGGGCGGCTGCGACGCTGGTACTGTCGCAGGGGTCAGAAGGGTCGACGAGGCGGCGGCGTTGCCGTTGCCGCTGCCGGGCGATGCAGATGTCGCGTTGCTGCCCATCGATGGCGTCATCGTCGTTGTCGCCGCCGCCGGGGGTACATCGGAGACCATCGGCGCGGCTCCGGCTCCTGGAACCGCTGCGGTGGGAGGCAGCGTCAGTGGGGCAGCGGTAGGCAGCAACGTGCGCAGTATCGTGTGCATTTCGTGATTCACCACGCGCAACTGTCGCTGCTCCGCCAACGCCGTCGCGAGAGCCGCCTGCAGGGCTTGCACACGGTCGTTGTGCTCTTCCAACAGCAGCAGCATCACCTGCTGGTTCACCGCCATCGCGGCGGGCATCGTAGCGCCGCCACCACCACCGGCGCCGGCACCCGCACCACCCGCGCCACCGCCTCCACCACTACCGCTGCCATAGCCACCGCTCATCGCGCTACTATTCGCCGAGGAGCAAGCGAACGGACGCAGAATCACGTCGATGTCCTCGTCGCGGAAGATGCGCGTCAACGTGACGATGTCACCGTCCGCGTCGTCGGCGGCGTTGGCCCCGCCCATAGCGGCCCCGACACCGCCGCCCGCACCTCCTCCACCGCCGCCGCCGGCAGCGCCAGCGCCGTCTGCGGCGTACGATGCATCGTCCATCGATGCCGAGTCACGTGCTCCACCGCCAATCGACGCGACCACCGCAGCGTTGCCCGTCGAATCGCTACGTCGATCCATCGACAGCGGCCGCCCTTGTTGTTGTTGCTGCTGCAGCTGCTGTTGCAGCTGTTGCTGCAGTTGGCGGTAGCGGTTCCGGTAACTCAAATGGCGTCGCTTGTGCTGGTGGTAGACTTCGTCCTCGTCGGCGTCGAGGTCCCCGTCGAGGTCGTCGTCGTCGTCGTCCCGCGCGTCGCCATCGCCACCCCGACGACGCAACGAGAACTCGCGCGACATCCGACGACCCCCGCGCAGCTGCCTCGCTGCCGCCGCTGAACCGGACGCTATCGATGCGCCACCGCCACCGACACTGTTGCCATCGTCACCACCAGCGCCACCGAGGCCCCCACCGCCCGTCGCCTCGTCGCCATCGTCGAGGGCATCGTCGAGGAAGGGCGTACCGTCCCAGCCCGGCGGATACAGCGCGTACGTGTCCTTCACGAGCGAATAGGCCGAGCGGGTGAAGAACGACGACGACGTCAACCCCGTGCCGCCACCCCCACCGCCGGGCGTCGCGTCATACGCCGATCGCTTCCGACCGGGCAACTGTCGTCGACGGGGCAACGATTGACGCTTCTTGCTGCTCCGGCTACCGCTGCTGTGCGGCGACGCGTGGTCGTCGTCACCGTTCGCACCCGCTGCGTCGTCCGATGCCGCAGCTGAGGGCGATGAGGGCGACGAGGGTGACGGCGAGGACGAAGCAGCTGCCCCCGTCGCGGCGGCGACAGCAGCGCTGGCCAAAGCCGCCGCTTCGTATCGCTGCCGTACATACGCCGCCTCGATCAGCAGGAACTTCTCTGTGTACGAGACGAGGTGCTGGTCCACGTCGTGTAGGTAGCTGACCCAGGGGCGCAACATCCATTCGGCTTTCGTCAACGACCGCAGCATCTCCACGATGAACAGGGGCACGTAGATGACGAGGTAGAACACCGTCTGGGCGAAGAAGACGACGACCTCTTTCGGCGACAGGTTCAACAAGCTACCCGGAGGATGGGTACCGCTCTCGTCGCGGCCCAAGAGGACGAAGGCGTAGGCGAACGCGAGACACACCTCGAGGATCTTGGCGAGCGGGAAGTACACGAAGAACAACGTGATGTTGGCGACGGTGCCCCGGATCGACAGCAGGAAATAGCCATCGTCGTGGGCGGCGGCATTGGCCGCATCGTCGTCTGAGGAAGGGTGACGCTCGTTGCTGGTGGTGGATCGTGCAGCAGTAGCGGTGCCGGGGACAGTGCGGGTGGCAGGGCCGGCTCCGGTGGCAGCTGCCGCATTCGAAATGGCACCGCTTCCTCCCCCACCTCCCTCTTCTCCTCCTTCGGTCGATTCACTGGCAGCCGGAAGCAACCAACGCGCAGGAATACTCAACCATTGCCGTTGATACGCCAAGAGGGTGCGTCGTTGAAAGACGTTGTAGTCGGCGACACCACCGCACGTAACGACGATGGGGATCAGATTCAACGGCGCCGGGAGAATGTTCCACACTTCCTTTTCACGAATCAACGTCAAACTACGGACCAATTTGGCACGTTCAAAGGCCCATTCCATTTGCGACTTGTCCGATACCCGTTGAAACGACGTCGACATCTTCGCGATCAGTAAATTGATCAAGAGAATCGCCGTCATGACGACAAAGACCAGCGTCAACAAGATGCCCAAGCTATTCACACCTCGATTGCCCGTTTCGAATGATTCAAACGAGAAATTCGACAAGGTGCCGGAAAACAACGCGAGAAACGTATCCGGCATGGTCGCGTAGGCCGTCGTATCCGCAAAGAGACCACGAAACGCGACGCCAAAACCCGCAATCATCACAATATACACCGATACAAACGCGGTCAAGTCTTGCAACATCGCGCGAATGATAATCACCAATTCGCCGAGGGTTTTATTCACCGAAAAGAAACGTAACAAGCCAATCGACCACGGAATCGCCAACAGGGACAACGTCACGCGTGCGGCAATGAATTGACTGGGGATACAACGTAAGACGAACCAGACCAGTCCACCCGTGGAATTCAACACATCGACGATGTTCCAATCGTCACGGAAATACGCTTGAAAGAGTTCCCGTTTCCGACGCAGTCGACGTTGACGTCGATGATGATGGCGCGGTCGTGACGGTGGAGCGTAATACGACGACGCTGACGATGACGGCGACGGCGACGGTGACGCAGGTGTCCCGGGCGATGCGATGGGCGAGGTGGGTGAGCGAAGAGCTTCGGAAGACGGTGCCGTTGGGGACGACGGTGGTAGCGGCGGGCCAGCGGAAGCGGCCGCCAGGAGGGCGGTGGCGTTGTGTGACAAGGTGGCCGACGCAGCTGTAGCTGCAGTTGGACTGGTCGGCGGTTTTGGCGATGCCAACGCCGACGGCTCCGTAAACGACAACGGCAGATGCTCCTGCAACGACTGCGACAAATCCCGTAGCCCATCGACCGCGGAGAAGGATCTTCGACCCGACGCGACGTCGTCGCCGTCGTAGAGCAGCATCTCCTCGTCGAGGTCCCCGCCGCCGTCTTTACGGTGCCCGTTCTCGTCCTCGTCTCCTCCGCCATCACTATGACGTCCATGACCGTGGCCAGCGACTGTGCTGCCATCATCGAACGACATCGATGAGGACAACGATGCCGATGACATCGACGTGGACGACAACAACGTCGCCGCCCGGCCGCGTCGTATCCATCCTCCGCCGCC
>SMOI01000696.1:0-12648 GCA_008000375.1 Poteriospumella lacustris | reverse complement strand
TAAACGATATATGTGGCTCTCTGATCTCGCGGCCTACGGCGTGCTGACGGTTTCACTTTTGGGCACAGAACGCAACAAGGGCAGACTTGTCCATGTTGGACATGACGACGATCAACTGCTGCCGTTTCACTTCTTGTAGGACTGCTCCACGCTCTCTGGAACACCTCTGGTGGTGCTACCAAGTTTATTATTTGTCCGTTTCTTCTTTTTTTTATGCAACGGTTCGCGTTCTGACATCTCTGTCGTTTGTATTGTTACTAGGAATACCATGTAGGATTACCACTTTCTGTGCTGTATACTTAATGTATTACATATAACGTACATTGACAGGGGAACACCTCCTTGTGGCTTGCAGCGCCTCGAGCGCACCGTTATCGTCCAAACATGCTCCGAAGCTGCTGGAAGCCATCCAGCAGATCGTTGGATTCTTCAAGAGCCAAGGACACACAGTGGGGACTGTCTGCACTGACTCAGAGAGCGTATTGAAAGCCCTCGAGGTTCATCTGGGACACATGGGGATCAAGTACGTGGCGGCACCCCCTGATGCACATTAGAAGCGAGTAGAGTGCTACGTTCAGACTCTTAAGCGGCGCAGAGACGCGATGCTTGTGACATTTGTGGCCTTACACAGGCCTTCCGCACGTCAGTCGGTGCGGTGGTTTCCGTTATATGGCCAATGCACCATATAGCAGTATGACCGCGGTTTGGTTTGACCTCGTCTGGTCTCTCCTCCTGCGGGTCAACAGCAAGTTAGTTCATCGTCGAAGACGAGAAAGTAAACACAATTCATGACCTCTGACTCAGTTAGGCCACAATTTCCGTACGAGATGCCTGACGTGCTTGAGGCTGAAGCTCTGTTTCTCTGCTCAATCAGACAAGAAACACGATGTCGACCCTCTACACCGTTGCAACTCGTCACGGGATGGAAACCGTTCCTACCTCAGTTTTGCTTTGGGCAAGTGGATCTGTTGTACTCGAAGAAACGGGACAACCCTCATGTCCGTGCAGAGTTGGTTTTAACGGGCATCCCAAGTCCTTACGAACTTAGAAGCCCAGGCAGTGTACGTCCGTCGAAAGTTGGTTGTACACCACCACATCCCACCGGAATGGAACCTGCGTGCACGACTGAGTCCTGCGATACAAATACGATAGTGGACACATAGAAGCCATAAGCTCATTGCGTAGCATGAACTATGTCCAGTTGAGCATTGAGAAAGTTTTGAATTCACTGTGTTTATGTTCTCAGAACGATTCTCACAATCAAATATGATGGTTAACTCGAGACAAGATGATATAGGTCGCTTAGTGGACCAGCTTTGCGTTTTGAAAGAAAAACCAAGTCTGACCACGGAGGACTTTCAGTCCATGCTGCTTCGGATTTGCTCCCAGCAGGCAGATGCTGTGTTACCACCAACTTCAGAGAGCCGCGATCTCTCTGATGCTTCTTGTTTGGCGAATCCGCCACTTTGCTCGTCTCGCAAAAGCCATTTTGCTCGTCCCTTGCCCATACTGGGAGGCCGCGTGACTGGGAGCGAAGCGCGCACCGCGGCGACATTGCTGCGCTCGAACAATCGAACAAATCGTCGAGTCTTCTCTGGAGGCGCATGAGTTCGCGTGTCTTCTCAGACGAAAATTAAATACTAGTACGACGAAAAGAAATGTAGACAGAAGACGTCGGAGATTTGATCGATGTGAATAGAAAGTTAACAAATGACACGTGCAAGCGTCCTTCGCTAAAACTGCAGCGACTCTCGACCACAACAACTGCACACACCCCCACACACATACACTCACACAAACAAGAGACAACACACAGGCTCTGCTTCGGGCGAGCAACCAACTATTGATACGGTGGTGATGGGAAAACTGCAGCGACCCTCAACCACAACGACACTGGACGGCCGTTCAGTCGTTGAGCCGTAAATGATAATTTTACATTTTTGATGTATTTAATTCTCTTTTCCTTTAAAAGTACAAATATGTGTAGACAATTTTCATGAAAACATTTTTAAACAACATTGCCATTGGCATCTGTCACAGCCTCCTCCAAACTCGCATTTCCAAATCTTTTAGCGATATCTTCGTCGTCCTTTGGCTCCGAAGCATTCTTGGGAGGGGTTGATGGTGGAGTGGGCATACTGCCAAGGTGGAGAGTCACAGATTTCATTTCAGCCGAAATCTCCTCCACGCGACTCCGAATGAAGGCCGGCGCGACTCCGAATGAAGGCATTCTCACAACGTTCAGCCTGAAGCTTTGCTCCACAGTCGGGTCGCCCACCGAGGAGATATACAGCACGTAATGAATCTTGGCCAGATTCGTCAGCAGGACAGGAGGCGAGTGGATGCTATGGACCAAACCCAAATGTCTTCCATCTAATCCAAAATTTCTCCTTGTGCTTGGATTTCTTGTATTCAGATGGAGTGATGAAAACTTCTGTGATCTTCGGCAACTTCTCATTCATTATGTGCTTGGTATTTGACGAGCCCAATGATGTAGCTGAAGAGTACGTAGATATTGGTATCCGCAACAGCCCCAAACCCAATATCAATGGAAGGTAAATAGGAACCAAAATAGCTATCTTGACATTGGGTTTGGGGCTGTTGCGGATGTCGATATCTACGTACTCTTCAGCTTGGGCTCGTCAAATACCAACTCAACAAAGACTGGCCAGAAGACGAAAGATCCATTGCGAGTTTCTTCTTATTCGTCCCCCCTCGAAGCCATTAACGACATCTGCAGCTATGCTTTCGGACTCACCTGTCTCGCATTCGTCGCCGCACTCGCACCGATCTGTGAAAGTCTTGCTACTCCTCATGCTACTGATACTATTCTATACCTACTTATATGATATAGTTGCAGTATGATATTCGTGCTATTGCAGTACTTAAGTAATGCAAATAAATTATGTCGGCAAAATGTTATAATATGTTTTGTGCAAACTAGTTATATGTTGCTTTTGCGGTAGTGACCTTGCACACGCTGTTCCACACCGCGGCATCACTTGTGCTTCGATCCACAATTCTCCTTATCAGTACTGCAGTAAAACGTTTGAAACACTTGATGTCCCGTTACAAAGTCTTCTCTTGACGAATTGTTGTTGAGCAAAGCCGACAAAAAGGTTATCATCTCTCTGAAACTCGGGGAACATTGCACACTGTGGACGCGTTTTAGCTGAAGTTGACATGGCCAAGGGGAACACAGTTTTAGAATCCTGGTGGAAGGTTGGCAAAATTCGCTACTGTTCTAAACGGCTGTCTGATTTCCTCCTTCTTGTTTCCTCCTTCGTTCGCTGCTCGACCGCTATGACCTCCAAAATCACATCACTTTCCAAAGGTAGAATTTACGCCTTCACGATAATGTTCAACCAGTCAATGATTGAAACTCAGTAAGTTGTTTGCATATGTTCTTCGTGCCTTCGACAGGATGACGATCAACAACTTCTTGAGCAAACCGTTTTGAGCTTGCAAGATCTGAACAACTGCGCGTCCCATCGTAGTCTGCGACAGCAACGGCATGACTACGCCTGCTCTACATTAGAAAAGTCACCACGTGCTCTGCCCTTAACTGAGTTTCTGAAGTGTATCAAATGGGCAAATCAGGTCGACGTGAAAATGTACCCTGCACTTCGTTTATTCAATTAACGGCAAGTTTAGCAAGCTGCATTTTGTAAACAGATGCATTCAAAAACGACGTCTGTAGAACAGGAAACACAAAATTGTCACTCGTTAAGAGGAAGCATGTCAATCAGTTCAATTCATAAGAAAACTTTGATACGCTGATTGTTGGCTTTGTTACAAAACAAATATCATTGGTTGATCGAAAGAAACGACATGCACGATTCGCGTCAAACAATCCACAGACAAAATAGCGAAAAGCATAGACCAAAACAAAGATTTCAGCCCGAATTAGCAGTGGCTACGGCGTTCATGTGTTAAAATGGCTCGTCTGGGTGAAGTGGGTCATGTGCCAATGCCTGTTGTAGGCTAACGGCGTCCGCATTACTAATTGGATGAGATGAGCCAGCGTGCTCGCTCCACGAATGTGTGAACGCCGGGTTCGATGAATCAAATGTTGGCGGATTAAAATTGGGCCCCAGCATGTCCACCAACATCTGTTGCCGACTTAAAAGATCTTGGAGTGTATTCTCAATCCTTTCTAACCGATTAAAGATGTTTTCAATTTTCCCTCTTAGTTCGGTGTGGATCTCGTGACAACTGCTGCGAATAATTCTCAAGTTTTCGATGACCTCTTCCATTGTCAGCAATTATATTGCGACCTTGTTTGCATTGTGACTAAAATGCGTTCTCCTCTGTAAGCAATATATTTAAATCTTGTCTTCAAATCAGGCCTGTCGGGTATGCAAAAAGCGTACGTGAATCGGAATGGGCTCTTGTTCAAAAGTTACCCTCCACTTTCTTCCTCGCCGAAACGCCGTATTTCCGGATTGTATAGTTTCCTCACTATGGCTACTCGTTTTGAACTTATTGCGAAGATGGTAGCCGTAGCACTTCCTCCTTCTTCTTCAGTCTTGTGCTGCAGAGCAAGCGGATTGGCGTTGATACATCCAATGAAGTGCTGAACAAGGTGGACCAATACACTATCCGGGATAATGTACGGTTATGTGGTCACTTGAGCGCGCACTTGTTCCTTCATTGTGGGTGAATCTTTCCACGACCCTTGCATGTTCCCCCCTATCACAACCATGTGAAAATGAATCCTCTTAAACGCAATCACGTTTGCGTTCGTACATCAATCGTCACGTGTCTTGATTGCTTCGGCCCCTATAAACTTTACGTATGTTTGTAGACCGTGAAGCAGGTTGATTAGTGTCATCCTACTCATATCACAAAACAACCAAGTCAAATTCAGCAAGTCAAATTCATTGATCTTCGAATACTCTGATTTATTGGCGATGGAGCATTTATCGGCAAGATTGAGGATAAACAAAACCGACGGCAAAAACAGAAGTCGTAAATGCATGCCATCGACACCAAGAAAAGATCCGATGGTCGAGGTGTGTTCTGCAGCGCCCTTGACGAATCCGGATATTTGGATTGTGTTTGTCGGTTTCTCGAATGTCTTGTAACATCACCTCATTTCTGAACACCGAAACATTCACTTGAGTGTCCAGGAGGATGTCGGTGTCGCGAAGTCCATGCGGCATTTCCATGCGTTATGAATACGCTCTCGACATCATTTCTAAGTATGATCTTACTACCTTGTGTAGGCAGCAATGTGCAAGGAACGGGACAATTGAGCCTCAGTACATTGAAAGTCATCCATCGCCGTACCTTCACGGCTCTCCCTGTCCCAACGGAAGTAATCACCCTTATCAACACGAAAGCACGAGAGGAGATTATAGGGGCGCACCCAAGACCAAGAAGGCAGACAAGAAGACCCCCAGCAGTCCACGCGAGAGACGAAGAGCACCTTCATCAGCATGGCCTGCCACGGGTGCCAGAACAGCTCGAGATACCTCAAAACCAGGATTTCGAAGTGGTCCAGGAATTACCCGAGGGGCGACCAGGTTATGACCCACGCGGTCGAGAGAGAATGTGCTGTCCACCTGCACTCAGACTGTGGCCAGCTTAGGGTCTGGGGATCTGGGTTTGACCCGCAGGCCGGATCTCCCCACGTTGGCACACGATCCGCCTTCGGTGTGGTTGCAGGAAAGAGTAGAAGTGGGTCAGAATAGAAAGTAACACATTCTAATTACCTTAGGGCACAATAACGCGTTATTCGTCTGAAGGAAATTGTTGTTTTTTTCAATCATGATCGGTAATTTCGAACAAAATACGAACATTTCTGAGACGGCTTCTTCAGGAGCAACTCAGACAGAAGTTCCTATGCAAGCTGCCACTGGAACTGAAGAGAATCTTGCAGAACGGGTTATCAAAATCCATTCTTTTCAGCAAGTTCCTGTGCGTTTGGATGATTTGAAGCTGAAATCGTTGAGTGCGTTTTTGGACTACTTGGCGTCCTTGAATGCTGGAGGAATAGGGTTTGACATCAAAGTGTTGATCAACCGTATGTGCTGAGAAATATCAACATGAATCGTGGAGTTGAGTCGTTGGGTGACTTGTCCAATGAAGATTTTTCTCCGGAAAAATTGGAGCAAACGCGCAGTTGGTTGGTGTGGTTCTTGAGGGGGGCGAAGGATGCAGTGTCGTCTGTATCAGTGCCTCCAGAAATCAAGGAGCTGGAATCATTGACTCTCTTTTATGAAGTCGAAGACCCAACCATCTTGCAGAATTTTATGGTTGCTTTCAATCGTTTGGCGATGGGAATTACAGAAGAAAAGTTGGTGCAGGCGTGCCGCACGGAGAAGGCAATTGTCAAGAAGATCCTCAAGAACTTCAAGGATATCGCAAACAAGAATAAAGGCACGCAGATGAAGAGATTATGTGAAGAATTGGAGATGAGGATCGATGGTTTGGATACCTTTGAGAAGTTCCAAAGAAAGATATTGGTACTGCACAAAAGGTATTGGGAATCAGTCACAATGGCAATGTCATTGGGATATGTGTCGGTGTTCAATCGACCTTTGTGGCGCAAGCACAAAGAATTGAACTATGAAATCAATCGTGCAAAGATGGAGCACGATTGTACTGCAGGGGCGGATGAGTTCGTTCCGAAAAGAGCAAGATTTGACCATGGTGGTCAAGCGATGAGCCAGTCCATGGGAGGGAAACCTCCAGCGACTGCGCCAACAGCAACGAATTGTACTGGTTGTGGTCGTCTTCATCGAGGTGGAGCGGCCCAGTGCAATTTTAAGACTCATCCCAACTTTAACAAAACTGGTATACCATGGAAGGATACCAGGATGGGAAAGTTGTGGGCGGAGAAGGGGTGCTTTAAGCTCCCCAAATCCAGAGCCATCGTCAATGGATCGGAAGTTCCATGGCATGCAAAGAATGAACAAGCTCCACCGAAAGAAGAATCAAAAGGTGAGTGCTATCAATGTTCAATTGACAACAAACATGACTCTAATGATGTGTTTGTTCATGCAAAATGGAATCTCTCAACAACAATGGGAATTTCAATCAAAACATTACTCGACACCGGTTGCTTGAAGGCAAATTTGGTGGCAAGTAACTTCATTGAGCATTCACGGGATGTTCTTTTGGAGCACGGAGTAATAATCAAAGCATGTCAAGCAAGAGTGTGCACCATACATTCTTGTTCTAAAATAAACGAAAAAGTTACAATTGCATTCAGCTTTTGTAACCAAAGAACCTCATTAAATGAAACAATTTTGATCGAGGCGCTGGTGGTCAACGACTTACCAGCTGATTTAATCATTGGGTTGGATGCGATTAGGAAGCATCACCTAATGAGTAAACTTCAGAGTTACTTCGAAGACATTCCATCTGAAGATGAACAAAGTGTTCAACAGTTAGTTGTTCCGCGAGAAATGGATCTATTTCGTACCTTGAGTGAGTCGGAACCTCCCATGTCGATTCATAATGTTTCAAAGTCAGCACCTCTAGTGAACGTTGTGGCCACAACGAACATTGGGGAGACGATGGACAGTATTGACGATATGATGGCGGCCCAACAATCAAGAGGGGAAATGCTTCCAATGGAAATGGACAACGATGAAATCGAATTGGATCCGATTGAGGAGATTCGAATTCTGAAGGATCGGGCAAGGGGAACAAATGGTGATGAAGACTTGGCAAGTATTCATTTCTTTGGTTCAGCAGACTTGCAGTCGCGGCTTCGATCGTTATGCTCTGAATTCAGTCATGTGTTCAGTACGAAGTTGAACAAGGAACCGGCAAAAATAAAACCTCTTACCTTGGATGTGGATGAGATAAAATGGAGAACAAGAGCCAATCAAGGTCCTCCTCGACCTCAATCGTATCAGAAGCTAAGGGATCTTCAAGAAGACTTGCGAGATTTATTGGATATGGGAGTGATCCAACTCAGTAAGTGTCCATATTATAGCCAGGTCTTATTGGTCCCGAAGCCGGATAACACGTGGCGCTTATGCATCGACTATCGAAGGTTGAATGATGCCACAATGAAATGCTATTGGCCGTTGCCAAAGATATCGGATATCTTGTCGCGGATTGGTGAAAGCAAGTCGTCCTTGTTCTGCAAGATGGATGCCACGAAAGGTTATTATCAGGCTCCGTTGCATGAAGATGCGAGACCTTTCACTGCTTTCACAACGTCTCAAGGCATATTTGAATGGACTCGGGTACCGATGGGGGTGGCGTCAGCTCCAGCCCACTTCCATCAGCAGCTAGCTGAAGAAGTGTTGTCAAATCTGTTGTACAGGCAAGTTGAGTTGTACATGGATGATATACTGGTGCATGCGAAGACAGAAGAAGACTTGTTAGTACAATTGCGGCAAGTGTTCGAAAGGTTGTCGGAGCATAATAATACCTTAAATCCAAAGAAATGTTTCTTTGGAATGGAAAAGGTGGAGGTTTTGGGACATGTCATTGACGAAAGTGGGATATCCATGTCCGAAGAAAAGATCGAGAAAGTTCAAAGCTTTCAAAAACCACTGACTGGTCACACCTTGAGATCCTTCATTGGTCTTGCGAACTATTTCAGAGACCATATCGCAAACTTATCAGTGATGTTGAAGCCATTATATACGGCGACTCAACATGTGAAGAAGAGTGCAATAATTCATTGGACGGAAGAGATGGACTTGTCGTTTAAACACGTGAAAGAGGCAATTGCCAGTTGTCCCAAGCTGTACCATTTGGATAATGATTTGCCGATAGTGTTGCAAACGGATGCAAGTGATTATGGGATTGGAGCGTATCTCTTTCAAACAATGGTGGATAAGAATGGGAAAACGAAGCAATTACCAGTATTCTTCATATCCAAGTCATTATCAGGTGCGCAATTTAACTGGTCGACTCCCGAGAAAGAAGCATATGCGATATTTTATGCGTTGACGAAACTGGAGCCGTGGCTATTGGACCGAGTCTTCACGTTGCAAACTGACCATGCGAACTTGGTATTTCATTCATCAAATGGCTCACGGAAGGTATTGCGTTGGAAGATATGGATGCAGCAATTCCAAATGAAGGTCGAGTATATTAGAGGGCGAGACAACATGGTAGCTGATACTTTTTCACGAGCTCCGGTGATGGAGGGAGAAGCAGAAGAAGTTCAATTGTTGGCATTCAATTTTGGAGAACCAATCCCACAACATTATCGTCAGTTGATAAGCAGAAGCCACAGTGATATGGTTGGCCATCATGGGGTAGACTTAACGTTGACAAAGTTGCGGGAAATATTGCAGACAATGAAACAGAGGGGTCAGTTGGAACAACACAATGTGGATATTCAACAAGCAGTTATAAATGGAAAATGGCCTTACATGAGGCAGCATGTGAAACAATATGTGAAAACTTGTGCAACATGTCAAAAGCACTCTGAACAGCATGTACCACATGTTCGGGTGGAGCCATTTACAATAAATGCAATGGCTCCGATGGAATTGGTGAGTGTGGATACCATGGGACCGTTTCCGGAGTCAGAGCAAGGATATTGTCATTTGGTTGTGATAATCGATTGCTTTTCACGGTTTGTGGAACTTTCCAGTAAAATCGACGTCAGCAAGAGATGCGGCCAAGTGTTTGCTCAATCACTTTGGAAGATATGGGGTGCCATCACGGATAAGGTCAGATAATGGTTCGCAATATGTCAACGGAGTGATAGAAGCGTTGGCAGATCTATTGGTTTTCGAACATGAATTGACCCTACCGTACAGTCATGAAGAAAATGGAATAAGCGAGAGGGTGAACAAAGAAGTACTAAAGCATTTGGTGAATTTCATCTTTGACAATGACAAAACAATCAGTGATTGGGAATGGTATGTTCCGATGGTACAACGAATCATCAACGCGACAAAACATGAAGCAATAGGCATGTCGCCAAGTGAAATTGTGTTTGGAAATCGGATCGACTTGGATCGCGGCGTGTTGGTATCTGGATGGCCAGATGACACGGATAAAGAGATTGATGTGGACATCACTTCATGGGCCGACAAGATGCAAGGTAAACAAGAACAGTTGATTGCATTGGCGGCAAAGGTACAAGCGCAGTTGACAGCGAAGAATATCAAAGCAAGGTTGAAGCGAAAAAGGGAAAGCTTGGACGAAAAGCTTGGCAAGGTATCAGAGAAACGGAAAGATATCGGTGTCAAGTCGAAGCCAGAGGAAGAAGCCTTCGTGGTTGGTCAGTTGGTGCTGGTGAAGCACTTGGCACGCAAGTCCAAATTGGAAATTCCGTGGCGAGGCCCTTTCCGCATTGTGGCCATTGACGATGGGGCGGTGGATATTCAAGACTTAGTGACAACGAAAGTGAGATCGGTGCATGTATCGAATCTGACAAAGTACTTGGCTAATGAGTCGATGGATCCCAAGCTCGTGGCGGCGAAAGACAAAAGGCAATATGTGGTCGAGACGATAGTGGATTTCAAGCGACCGGCTAAAGGCAAGGCGAGATCAAACTACTCATTTCTGGTGAAATGGTTGGGTTGGCCAGTTGCGGATGCAACTTGGGAACCATATGATCACGTGAAGAACAATGCGATCTTTCATAAGTTCTGTCAAGAAAATGGGTTGGAAGATTTGATTCCAAGACAATTTCTCGGAGGAGTGAATTGATTTGTGATAAGCTTCATCAAATCAAGATGAAGACAAAGCAATTCGGATATGAAAGAAGATTGAATGGTGGAGAATTGAATGGCTTCCGAAGAGAAAAGAAAAAGAAAAAGAAAAGAAAGAAGAGGCAGTGTGCTGTCCACCTGCACTCAGACTGTGGCCAGCTTAGGGTCTGGGGATCTGGGTTTGACCCGCAGGCCGGATCTCCCCACGTTGGCACACGATCCGCCTTCGGTGTGGTTGCAGGAAAGAGTAGAAGTGGGTCAGAATAGAAAGTAACACATTCTAATTACCTTAGGGCACAGAATCGGAGCCAGATCCTATGCAAGCATCCCGTTCGCGACTAATTTATCAAGCGGACGTGCTAGGCCACCATGGTTCCGGACATGATCGCGAAAGTAATTTGCTAAACCAAGAAACTGCTTCAACTGCTTACCGTACTTAGGTACAGGGAAGTCCATGACTTTTGCTCCACCTGCTCCTTAGCCAGATTGTACGCCTCCAAAACCGAGCGGGGATAGTCGAGGAGGGCACCCGGGATAACCAGGTTGTGGAGATCGGTGAGGAACTTGCCGTAGCAGGACCCACGGTCAATTGCAAACGACAAAGCATCGCTGTCCAAATGGGGATTCAACGTTACTTTGATTGAGTGTAGGGCATTGAAAGTATCGATTGGATGTCTATAAAACTTAAAATGTAAAATATGTTGACAAAGATCCACATAATAGCAGTGTCAACGTACCCGACGATTATCATACGTGCATGGGTCAAAAATTAATGCCCGAATATCTTCCATCGTTGTTGAAGATGGGTCATGAATCATAGTATAGACGACTCTTCCAAACTGATTTTGCAATACTGAGACACAAAATCAGGTGTAAAGATGTAATTCGTCGACTGCATCATGTTTAAAAGGGGCGTGTCATACAAGAAGGCGTCAAAGTGAAACTGCCGTCTTCTGTTGGCGCTGCATGTCGCTCTTTCCGGTCACACACAGCACGGAACATCAATGCAGGGTAGCTCAAATCTCTCTTTCTTGTTGGGTCATACAAGGTAATGACTCCAAAATGCATTTTGAATGCGATTTGAATTTTCAAATATTTTTGTCTGGATCCGAACAAAGTTCAAGGCGATGAAATCAAAGCTGTCGGTCCCGTACAACAATTTCACTCGGTCTGGAAACCAAGACAAGGAAAACGTAAAGTTTATAGGGGCCGAAGCAATCGCGAGTAACTACCGATATGCGCGCGTGCTTCGCGCGAACGCGAACGTCTGTCCGCACAGGTTAGGTGACCAATGAATAGCGACAAGTTCCCTCAGTGAACCGTTGTATACTACGGTGGCTACAGGTCAGGACGTCTTTATTCGACAAGTTGGTGGTACACCAACGGTGGTTGTGTCCATTTCTGGTTTTTTGTCTGTGCAACGCTCGTACAACTGTCTTCAATGGTATACCCTCGTAAGTACCGATTGCAGCAAAGCGTACCTCACCCAGGTTTCAGTCAGAATGTGCGTCAGAGTTTGACGGCTCACACGCATCGATAAGCGCGCACGCGCATATCGATGCGTGTGAGCCGTCGTGTTTTTAGTGTTTCGTTGTGAACTTGTCTCAAGTTAGGTACTTTCGGGACACCAACTTGTGGTTGGCGGCGCTACCGTCATTGGAATGTCGCTTCTGGGACGTCTGTCCGCACAGGTTAGGTGACAAACCAGAGCTAGGCGCGAGGACCCTTAGTGAAACACCGGCATTTAAGGTCTCTCGCCCGGCGGACTTGGTCGGGCGGGAACATTTGTTCCCGTTGGCAATCATTTCAACTGCCTCTTGCAAGAGCTGTGCTCCATCAGCCACGTAGAGTCCAGTACGATGCAAACGAAAACATATTGGGATGTTCGTTCCTTCAAGCAGAATCTGGAAATGACTATCGCGGACCCAATTGTGCTCTAGACCTGAGTGTATTTAATTGTGATCTTGTTTACATTCTCTCCATGGGTTTGACCATAGGTCAAATC
>SMOI01000695.1:663-12651 GCA_008000375.1 Poteriospumella lacustris | reverse complement strand
GCCGGAGAGGAACGTGTGGTGATGGTAACTAAGAAACTATAAGCTAAATATAGAGGTAGTCGGCATTTAGCGTCACGATGGACGATTTGGAGAGAAACTTACAGCGGCAGTTAACCGAAAAAAACCTCGCAAAAACCTATGAATTGAAAACCTTCATATTGAGGTTTTAAACTCGCTTTTTTAACCGAAAATTACGCGAAAACCTACCCCTGTCAGAACCCCCCCCCCCTCAGACGTTTCTTCGAAGGATACAACAGATCAACAATACATATTTGTATAATTGTTCGTGATCACGAGCTAAGTCGTGTTTAGGAGAGCAAGTTCGTGAACTTTCTGTATCATAAAAAGACATCCAAGTGATGCTTGTGGGGCCTGAAGACGAGAACCAACGCGATGAAGATGGAGGAGAGGAAAGTGGTACTGGAGGACAACCACTGGAAAATGAAGCCACGATCGAGACTGCCAATCCAGAAGAACTCCAATCATTTATCGACAAGATAAATGCTGCAAATATTGGTGAAGGACATCTGTTGTTGGATCTCATTAACACTTTGCCAAAAGTCAACTCAATCCTTGGACAAGGTCATACCAAGACTCGAATCCTGAAGTACCTCCAAAGCAAAGCATTGCTGCCAGCCTCTCTAGTTGGTAAATCTCAATCCAAGATCACCAAGAAGTCAGACGTGGCAGATTTCGAGAAGGTGATTATCACAGCTTGTACAAACCAAGTTCATTTAGCTTCGTTGAAATCGGGGATTTTGCTACCATTTGGAGAAGCTTTGGCAAGTGCTACTTTCACGGCCAAAAATACAGGAAACTCCACCATCAACAAAGGTACGAAATGTCATGATCTGGTTGTGATCCTCTTTGATTGTATCTAATGTGGTTGATTTTATAGTTGCTTTGCTGGCTCACCTATTGGTTCACGAACTGGCAACATCATTATGGGAATCCATTCATTCCCCAGTGGATCCAGCCAATAGACCAGCATATTTGGAACAAACTGATGGCGTTGCTGCTGCCAAGGAAGCGATTGGAAACCAACTTATTTCCGTGGCCAACAACATCAAGAACAATCTGGATACCACCATGTGCAATGCTGAACACTGTGGAGCGGAAGCTGCAATGCAAATGAAAGATATCGATCCTTCAGCTGCTACTTTTGCAAATGCGAAGGAGTTATTTACATTGCAGACTACGTATGTCAACCTACACGATGAACTCCTCTCAAACCTGGATTGTTCTGGATCATCTGCCGCCGAAGGAACCATAGAACGAAGATTCAAATGTTTTAATTCTTTCATTGGTCCATACGGAAGAAACAAAAACATGGGATTATTCTATTGTTTCCTAGTGTGGGAAGGCAAAAATACTAGATGGCTCACCAAACGCTTACCCGAAGCAGTTGCTCGTGGCTCATCTTCGCTGCAAGGTCAGCAACCAAATTCTCCACCAGATGCCTCAAAAGCAAATAATAAGGGAATCACCTTGACTAAGAAGCAGCAGCGGCAAGTGGAAATGTATCAACAAGTACTTTCAAGCACTTTAGCTTCCCCTGAAAACCGAAGCAGTATCAGCAGTACCAATGCCAACAGTCCGCCAACAGAGCCTGAGTCGTTGCAATTATTGGAAAATAAGAAGAGATACTTAACCGAAAAAACCAATGCTGAAAAGGCTGTCAAGCTGCAAAGGGCTATTGAAGGCAATGCTTTCGGATCCCTGGATCAGCAAACACAGGAAAAAATTAAAAGAAAATGGATACAAAGCCTCCTATCGGACGATGAAGAGGACAATTAAATGGAGTAAAAACAAAACTAAAAAACTATATTGAGTGAGCATTTTTTCAGTGTAGCTCGATTAACCGCTCACCGCACCAGGCCGAGCGCACAATATGTACCGCAAAAGCAGCGATTGGTGGGGGAGTCGAACCCCCGACCATAATATGTGACGTCTCACATAATACAGCTAAGCCATCGCGACTCTGAGCGACCTCTTTTCACGATACATATGAATGCCATAAAAGTTGCAAACTGTACACAGTAGCAAACTATACCTAATGAAACATCATGTAAGCCATCGCAACCATTAAGAAATCGTGAAATACGTGAAATCATTGTCCGATTGCACATTATATCGAAAACCTTTTTCATAAATGCCTTGCATAATTTCAAGTTTTCTTCGACTGACAACCCTATTTGTAGGATCATTAGGCAAATAATTTCCATATAACTGGGCAACAAGCAAATCATTGTAATGATCTGCAAAAGGATCATACAAATGTTCTTGACCCCATCCCATGAAAATACCTGCATCTCTTTGCTGCTCATAATTGGCTTCGTATTCAGCAATTTGATCTGCTCTCCAACCATGCTTGATCCAATGGTCAATGGCTACATTGTGAAGCTTGGCGCAAACGGTAGTGATTAATGTATTGGTGCTGAGATCGTATTCCAACGGTTTCCAAAGAATTCCCCACTTGCGAATATATATTCCGAATGCCCGTTCGATTGTGATTCTCTGTCCACTGAGAAAATTATTGAATGCCTTCATTTGTTCGTATTTTTCTTCGGATGACTCACGGGCTTTTCTCAACTGGTGTTTGGTGAAGGGGGTCAAATGCTGATCTCCGCCGATGGAACCATATGCCTCGTCCAATACCATGTGGAAGCATTCTGGTATGAGTTTCTTCATAAACCATTTGTGAAGATTTGTCTGCTTATAGGCGGTAATATCGTTGGTTGAACCAGGCCATGCAACTTCAAAATATCTAAACTTGCAATACGCATCGCAGAACGCTTGAACGTTGATGGCGTAGCAACCTTTGCGATTTCTGAAAGCCGATAGGTCCAAACCAGCTCGGTCCTTCTCAGAAGGTGCAACTACGGGCACCACTAAACCATCTCCAGCCAATATCGTTCCTTTAAAACAATCAAAGCCCTTTTTTCTGGTCATAATACTTGACCATTCGCTGGCCATCTTGTTCACTTCTTCACCAAAGTCTTCTTGGGCAGGATCGAATTTGAAGATTTCCGAGTTCGGTAAAACTTGATCCAGTAACTTCACAGTGAACAAAAATATTGGATGCACCGAATCTACTTGAACCCCGTACCAAATAAGGTCCAAGTAGCTCGCTCCAGCCAATATTCGGAGAGTAATTGCCAATTTTATCTCCATTGTGATGGGGCCACTTTTAGGAGTGGATCGGGCTCCTTGAAGAAGGGCTGTTCGATAGTTCGTAAACCCATAACTTGAATTTCCTGGGTATACACTCTTGCACTTCTCGCACAAAACGAAAAAATCTTCCTTCGAAATTCGGAACTGCCTTTGGAACAGTGAATCATCCCATGAAAGAACAAAATTCCAGGCTTCCTTGCGATTGCGAACGACCTTGGGCTTCCGCTTCTCTTCGCCCAGCATATCCATCATACCTTGGAATACCATAATATTGTTCAGCATTGGCAAAGCTTGTGGGTGGTCTTGGAAAACGATGGTTCCTGGCTGGGGCAAGAAGTTGGGATGAGTTGGTCGGTTGCTTCCACGAGATCTGTCGGTTGACACATCTTCTTCTACTACAAATTCTCCGAGTTCCTCAGAGAACAAGGCTTCAACTGCATCCTCGAGAATGAACACGTGGTCAACTTCTTCCACGTCCATTTTATTTTTTATTTGATCAAAATATGTATGTCGCCACCAAGGTTTTTCAGGTAGGTTTGAGGCGCACTTCCAGGCGTGTGCTTCAAACCTCCACCCATACGTTTTTCACTAGGTTTGACAAACCTAGGTTTTGCAAAACGTAGGTTAACATCGGCTGTTACCAAGTGCATCGGTCTTGTACCTTGCTCCAAGGTCTTTGAGCCATTGCTTCAATTCGTCATGGGGGCGTCCCGTTGCTTCCAGTACAGCGGGGAAGACGCGCACGCCGATCTGGCGGTACAGCGCCCTTTTTTCTTCGGCGCGGAACTTACCAGCTGCTCCGGCAGTCACGTGAGACGGTTCATCGGCAGCGCGATATCTTGGGGCAGCGGGGTCCGCCACCGCAAAGTCGATGATGATGGGTTCCGTTGCTCCGGTCTCGTGGATGACGACATCCGCACGACGTTTGCGGTCAAGACCCACCGCCACCTCCGTCTCAATTGTGGGGCTGTAGTCGGGAATGTCTCTGAGGACATTCACGAAGGCTTCCCGGCACATATTGTGACGGCGGTTCAGGTACCGTCCGCAGTAGCGTGTGCAATCCAACGCATGAGTTACCTCACGAGAGATGTCCGCCCCGCATAGGCAGAGCTGACAGCCCCCATGTTGGATGTCGCATGCGAGAGGGTTGATCAGGCACCGCAGGCGCAGAGCCTCCAAGAATTCGCCATTCTGGAATCGGTAAGCATTGAAGTATCGCCCATAAAACGCACCCGCGTGTAACCATTTGCCGGAACATGTATAGGCAGCACTGAGGAAAAAGGCCTGTTCAGCCTCCATCTGGTGTTGGGTGAGCTCCTGTTGAAGCTGTCCATGCATGTTCTGGAATATTGCCTTGGCGGTGGAGAGCATTGACTCCGTCTCGTGTCCTTGCGGTTGGTTGGCCCTCTCTGGATCGTCGGCGGGTTCTTGCCAGGGAGATACCCACTCCCGGATGGTTTCAGTCGTACCCATTTGGATGGCGGGCCACGAATGGGTTCCGTATCGCAGCGATGCCAAGGTGTGGTGATTGCGAATGAATCGTTCCGTGAGAGCGCGGGAGCGCAGGCAAGCTATCTCTCCCGCCACCCCCGCATAACGTGGGATGCCGAGACCACTGAGGTGGGTTGGTAGCCCACGTATGCGTGGTATGGCGGAGCCGTATAGCCACCGCAGACGGTGTGTGTGTCGGTGGCCGCCACCTCGGGCCGGGCCGGATTGCCTGCTAAAATGCCGTTGTTTTCTTTCCATTTACGGTGGTCGATTGTGCCCTCTGACGCTGCCCGACGACCGCGTGTTGCACACCTCTCGTTGCACGAGAACGGAACGCGCGAACTGGGTATTGTCTTGGATGAGACGCGGGGCCAACCTGTCACATACGTGGGCGCCTCATTTGAGGTACAAGCAGACTTCAAAAGCCAGACCAGTGTGTTTTCATCACTAGTCCAGTCACTTGATCCTGGACCAGTCTTCGTGTCTTCGTGTTGGCAACAAATTATATTAAAAACTCAACAGAGGCAGAGCTGGGCGTACCATCAGACGTCCCGTCCCAGATTCTGTTCACCAGGCGGGAGGGACCAAGTCACCACGTCGCCCAATCACTTCTTTTCCCCACTATCCTCTTTCCACAACCAGTAGTTCAGTGGTATCCTTGGCTGACTGGCGGTCAGACTGGGCTCCACTGAGCGTTTTCATAGTTTGAGTGGCTTTGGTTGCTGCTGGTTTTGAAAGTGTTGCAGTGCCGCCGAACGTGCCCAACCCGCCTCAAAGGCCGTAGCCGCCGCCGAGGCCAAAAACTGTATCGTCGGCACTCGGATACTCGTAGTGGTGTTTTTGTGATTTCGCATTTGGGGCCTCTTGAAGATACTGAGGCTTGACAGGGCTGAACTCATACAAGGCCTTGTATGCGCTGTAATCTTTTGAGATCATTTGGGCAGTTGATCCCTCGGTCCTTGGTCCTGATCCCTCAAAGGGACAAAGAGGTCCCCTCCTTTCAGACAGTCAACGAGCGCTCCTCACCGTGCCCTATCGCTGGTGGAACGAAAGACGTAATCTGAATCATTTTCTTTTGTAGGAATGGATTCAAGTACTTGATTTACGTTACCGAACTTTTCAACATCGTAGAGTTTCACTGACAAAAACGTTGTGCTGGCTGCGGTCACTACTTCGTTTTACCGAACACAGCCGATAAGTCTCCTCCCGCTCACCAATGCCACAATTAATGGTGCTGTGACACTATGGAGTAAGGGCCGCAATCAAGCCATTGTCGTATCGGAACTTGGAGAATGGGATGTTTGCGCCGTATCGAACATGACGCGCCGGTTCGGGAGACAAGTTTCCTTCAACGAGGACATCAGTTGATGTCCTCGTTGTTTCATTGTGCATTTGCGTTCAATCAACGGTTAGACCACGGGTATGTATGGAAGGTGACAGACATGTCACAATGGTTGACACGCATAGTCGTTTAGTCACCTGTTGCGCAGCTGCAATGTTTCACAGGTGACAAACATGTCTTGTACGTTCGCAGGTGCATCGTCATTCGACCAGCCGGTTTATAGTTGAAATGTATCGCAGGTGACCAGCATGTCGAATGTGTTCAACTACCTGCGCATCAACTTCAACCGTTGGAGCATTGGGATTCGTCCAGGTCACCAAAATGTCGCACATCATTAATGGTGCATCTTCATTCTATCAGCCAATCGGCAGATGGGTGACTTCCCAAGACACGACTCTGTCCGGGGCATTACAAGCGAAGGAGGTGTCGGTTTCTGATGTCGATAGTTCCAAACCGTGTAAACCACAGGTCTTGGGTTTCATCAGTTGCACAATCGTCTTCCACCGAGTATCGGCTACCGCTCACATTCGTATGGCAGTGAAGTTGTGGTACGGCGACCAGACTCGTCATCGCTGTGAACAGTTCGAAGTCTCCGGTAGGTAACGGACATGGATGAGCTGTTTCTCCATAGCTCCAGCTTCAACGACGATCTCCATCTGTCTCGATGGGACGTGCGAAACGTGCGATCGATGACAGTGATGGTCAAGGGGGGGGGGGGAAGACATCATGCAACGTCGCCATTGGTACGTGGAATGTGGGTCAGGTGACCGACATGTGATGCATGTTCGACGGCTGCAAAGTGTTCAATCAGCCACTCGACCGTTGGGATGTATCTAATGTGCGTTCTATGCGACGGATGTTCACTCGCTGTGAGCAGTTCAACCAGGCGATTGGCAACTGGTCGGTGGGGCGTATCGAGATGTTCTTAGACTGTAAAGTGTTCAATCAGCCGTTGGGCGATTGGGATGTGTCGTCTGTGGTGGATATGCGGGGTATGTTCAGAGGGGCGGTATCATTTGAGGGGCAGTATCGGGGTGGTCGGTTGGTCGAGCGCCATGTTTTGGAAGGCCAGAACATTCGTTCGGAATATGAGCGAAAGAATCGTTCAACCTCGTATGAGCGTATGATTACGATCAGTACACCAACCCGGTATGATCAGTTAATCAATGAACGATGACGCTATACAATGAGTTGTACGATGCAAACCACTCTTCCACCTGTTTGTATGCTCCCACATACATGCACCATTCGCCGTGACTGAGGGGTGTCGCTGGTTTGTTTATTTGGTCAGCAGAGTTACACCCGCGACCGTACTGATGGAGCAGAGGAGAAGAGACACAACTGTCAATCTACATTATATCGTCGCTACCCGCGGTGCAGGTACTTACAGAGACACTTACTGTACGTGTACATCAACCGTAGCGGAATCACAGGGCCGAACGCGCGACTACCACGCGACTACCTCGTCGGGTGGGCGCGCGAGCCTCACGCCACATGGACATGGACCGGCTTTGTCACCAGTTTCACGTGCGGCAAGAGACGCAGTGCTCGGAGCAAATCCACCTCCGGCACATGCCACGCCACCGCCAACTCGCCCAACGACCGCGACGACACCGCCGCCGATGACGAAGCTGCTGGTGCTGTTGCTGCTGTTGCTGTTGCTGTTGCTGCAGCAGGCCAGTGCAAGTAACGAATCCTTATCGGACAACTTGGGTCCTGATGATGCTTCAGCTTACAGCGATGACTCGGCCGCCGAATATGGCTCGGACTAAGCACTGACAAGCCTGGTACGGTCACCCGAATTGGAATTGCATTTGGCGGATAACGATCGCGATACGGCGTCCCCAGTACAACCTCATTGTAAACAATACTGTTTAGTTCGTGGCTCTGTTGTAAACAGAGAATACTGAACTAAACAGAACAACTGAACAGAAGCACCTACGAGTTTACAGAGGAGACATTGCTGTTTCTTCCTCCTCCCACATGTAGCCATAAGAACCGTAATAGGTAGCCACATCTGCTGGGACTCTGCGTTGATTGGGTCTGGGTCGCGTGGCGAAAAGGGGAACGCAACAGGTGTCGCCCCTCGTTTACCGTGTCTCCATTGCAGCGGGAGTCTCCGTCGCAGCGGGAGACGGAGATGGGTGTGGATGAGGCGGTGGTTGTGTTGCCAGTGCTGATGGAGCAGAGGGAACCAATTGATCGAGATAGAAGCGACCAGTTGGGCACGTGCAGGATCGCAGGGTGACAACGATAACACCGCACCAGCTTCACAATGTACCAAACGTGGTAGCTCAACGTCTCCGCGTACGTCTCCTCCTCGCTGTCCTCGTGATGGTGGCGATACAACGGACCCATCGACGTGTATCGCCGCCGACCGCCAAGTGGATGAAACTGCCTCGGGTTCCATGCACTGCCCACACACTCGTCGACGATCACGTGGGATGAAATGCGCCGATGACATGCCCAGGTAGAAGAGCTTCGCGGCTGTGGCGCAGGTGGTGACCACCACCCGGAACCGCTGCAGATCGGCGATCGGGGGCATCACGAAATGACCCGTGTCGTCCACGCTGCTGCTGCCGCTGCTACTGCCGCTTCCGCTTCCAGTGTAGCGCCTCACCGAGAACGGGTCCACGTCCTCCACGCGACGGGAATACGCGTGGAGACGGAAGAGATCCGCTTCGCTGACATTGGCCAGCGGCGAGGCGTTTCACGATCTCGTCCGCCGCCGCCATTGCTCGGCGCACAGGGGCGACGTCGTAGTACTTGCCCAATGACCAAGCGACCAACGTCGACGTCTTGCCCGTCCCCAGGGGTCCGAAGAGAACGAAGGGCCGTGGGGACTCGCCCTGCGGCATCGGCAACGGCATCGTCATTTGTCGCACGGCCAATCGCTGCTCCGCGTTCAGACGGTCACTGTGCCACTGCCACTGCGGTTCCTCCTCCTCCTCCTCCAGCAGCAGCCGAAGGGAGTCAAGCTGGCTGGTCAAGACGTCCATGTCATGGGGCTTCGTCGCGACGGGGCAGGAGAATCGACCGGTGTTCGTCGCTGCGGTCGGTTGCCGAACCGATACGGCACATTGTGTCGCGCATGGTGTTGTACAGGGTGCGTTGGAAGCGGTAATCGCGACCGCGAAACACCGCAGAGGTACTCCACACAACCGATCGAAGGAACGATGGAAACGCGCTGTAATCGTCGTCTGCTCGACGGCCTTCGTGAAGAGAGTCGTCGGGATCCGTCGTGAGGACGTCGATGACGTACAGCACATTGTGTCCTTCCCGTGTGAAACAGCACATCGTCGAGGCCATACGACGACGCCAGGTTCGTGCCACCGCGCCACTTCTTCGGCGTGAAGCAGCTTCGAGAAACAGTTCTGCGTTACTGGGCACGGTGTAGTGCCGTTACTCCTCTGCCATAAAACGACGTTCGGAGATTGCGCAGCGTCTCCTGTAACTCTCCACCCGCAAACGATATCTGGTGAATCCGCGGGGAATTAACGGAATAGTTCGTCAGTTTCACGGTGAACGGAATGCCGCCGTTCGAGGGAGGCCGATGAGGCCGATCCCCTCTCGTTCGTTTTCCCGTTTCTTCGTTGCGCACGACGCTCTCGGTGCGTTGAAGGTTCACTCGGTTGCAAGCGATCCGCCAACGCAGTGGCCGAGGATGGACTGGCAGCCAGCATTTGTTTTTTGATGAATCCCGACGCTTGTCGAGCTGTACACCACATGCAGCTCCACCGTCGATCCCACCGAAATGATCAATGGCAGCTCGTCAATGATGGAGAACAGATGAGGGGGTGCTGAAACGATTCTGTGTCCGCTCCATCGACACGTCGAGTTCGCGGATCGACAGCGTCGTGGACAGTCTCTCCCCGGCGGAATCGGTTTCGCGGGTTCAAACTTGATTTTGCCGACAACGATTCCTTCTTTCACTGACAAGGCGCTATAGCGGTGGCTCTTCGGACCAACGGATCACGGAAACTTGGAACATATCGTTTCGATTTGTGGACGTAGCGAAGAAACTTCCGTTTCACCAGTGATTCCAGGACACGGGATACACTGTCTTCCAACGAGGGAAGGACTCTTCTAACTCTTCATTTAGAAGCGCTGAATTCGTGGGTTGTTCCTTGAGAAATCCGTAGAATTGGTCAGCAGACTCATCGATCGGTCCAATCGGACCCGTAGGCATTGGCTTCTCGTTTTCTGGAGGAACAGCGTATAGACGCCCATCTTAGAAACGAAAGCGGTCGTCTATCGTGTGCAATTCTTCATAACGGGGAAGTTTTTCATTGCTTTGGCTTCAAGGTAACTACTGCGTTACCAAGTTGGCTGAGTTCCACTACTTCAGGGCACGGCAACTTATACCGAAATAAGGACTCCAGCCATTCTTGTCGAGTCACCTTGCACCACCCACTCAATGTTGTATTCTTCTTCTTTTTTTGGAAACGAATTGGGTTTGTGAATGCGAATTTACTTGATGGTTGAATTTCCCGACGACAAAAGAAAGAGACGACAAAAAAGAATCTCTCTTCGCTCGTAACCTGTGTACATGATGTACACAATAATGTGTGGAGTTGTTGGTCCCACTAGGACGTCTTGGTGTACTAGTTCAAGATGACGATGACGTATTGTAGTCCTGCATGACGGCGACAACGTAGTCCTGGGAATGGTATACTAGTAGTAGTAGTCATGTAGTCCAATGGTAGTCCTGCTGGAGGATTTGTCATTCACATCCACAGGCAGTTAGTTAGCGACCAAGCTCATCGTCCCGTACAGTACACTGCGTCGCTGAAGAGAATCAAGAGACATAGTGAATGCTTCACACGATTGCACTTTTGGATATAGAACACGTGAACCTGGTCATGTCAAAATTGGACGTGGATTCTTTGGAGGGCGACTCCCATGAGGATCACGATGACTTTGTGAGAACGTATGTGCTAAATCAACGTGGGAGGGTTGAGGATTGTGTTGTGGTTGCTTTGAAGAAGATGCTGGAAGTGTTGAGAAATGGCAAACATAAGTTGGCCACTTTTGTCGATGGGAAAATGAACAACAGTTCATTAGATTTAGACACAGAAGCACAAAGTATCCATCATCTGGCACTGTACATCCTCTTGACGCAGTATCCAGAACAATGGCACGATCCGAAAAAATTGGACGTTATGTTCGAAGCTGCCTATAAGTTGTTGGTTGGTCTATTGGACATTATATACAAAATAGAATCCGAAGTAGAATTCACAGACCCCCAGCTCGTTTACCCGCCAAAGTGGACCCAACAGATCTTTTGCCTGAAGAAAAATTTGGCACCGGCTGCCCTGCAGGGTATTATTTTTGGTATTGATCCTATTTCAAAGAAAAGTGATGCAAGAAAAGCTGCTACGGGGTACGCGTTTACCTTTGATCGCAAACCTTTGGTAGACTTTCCACCTTCATCGACAGAGGGTCTTCACAAAGCCTACTGTCTGAAAAATGCAGAGAACTATGCGTCTGACAATGGTTCCAAGAAACTTGAAGAGGATGATCTCATGAAGAAGTGTGGCATTGGAATGGTCAATTTCTTTCGAACCATCAGAGAGAACAATCACTCTGGTAGTGCGAATGAGTTCAAAGAACCCTGGATTAGCTACAACAAAGCGTGGTTGGAGTACATGCATTTATCATGGTGGGGTAGTGGTGCGATTGGAGGGATACCGGCAGACACTAGCAGCGCAGAGACTGGCAGCGCAGAGACTGGCAGCGCAGAGACTGGCAGCGAAGCGAGTAGCAGCGAAGCGAGTAGCAGCAAAGCGAGTAGCAGCGAAGCGACTGGCAGCGCAGAGACTGGCAGCGCAGAGACTGGCAGCGCAGAGACTGGCAGCGAAGCGAGTAGCAGCGAAGCGACTGGCAGCGCAGAGACTGGCAGCGCAGAGACTGGCAGCGCAGAGACTGGCAGCGCAGAGACTGGCAGCGCAGAGACTGGCAGCGCAGAGACTGGCAGCGCA
>SMOI01000694.1:0-12685 GCA_008000375.1 Poteriospumella lacustris | reverse complement strand
GGGGCCCGTGCCTGGTGACACCGCCAACGCCCGGTTTCCTCGACGACTGCTTCCACCATGCGACAACAACTGCAAATGATGCGCTTCCACAGCACTGGGCGCCAATTGATCCAACGCAACCAATTCACCTTTGTCATTCATCACCATCGTTGCGGCATTGCTCATGTGCTGAAACAAGGCGTTGCGACTGTGGAAATGCATGTCATGGATCGACAAATGAGGGCCAAAGTCCTGCGCTTCTTCTTCGCCCGTTTGAAACAAGCGTCGCATTTCGGCTTCCAAATCGGCTTCCATGTCTTCCTCGTCCTCACCTTCTTCTTCTGCGTCTTCTTCCTCATCGGCTGGCATAAACTCCGGTGCGGATGCATCAGCCAACGATGGACCGAACTCACTTGAGGGACGACTTGCTCCACGTGTTCCCGTGGGTGACAACAATTCATCATCATAATACGGTGGACCAGCAACCACTTGAATCGATGGCATGCGCAGCATGGTAGCATCAGCAGCACCAGCACCAGCTGCCGCGGTGGCCGCGGCCGCGTTGGAGGTGGAAGGGTGTCGCTGTGACGAAGGCAATGACGATGGACGGGACGCCAACAGCGGTTTGCTCACCACCATCATCTGGGCCGATGCCGCGACATCGTCTTTGATACTACCCGATCGTTTGGCCGGATGCCCTTGAGTCGCAACCGTGTTGGCCGTGGTAGCAGTCGCCGTATCGTTCCCTGCGGATGGCATGGGAGCGTCATGATGCGAGTCATAAGGCAAGGCGGACACCGGCGGTGGACGAGCGGGAAGCATGGACAAGGAGCTTTCAGCCGATACGCCTCCATTCGTTCGACGAGAAGGCGATGTCGCCCGAGAATCTACCGGTACCCCGCCACCGCCACCAGCAGCAGCAGCAGCAGTGGGCGTCGGTAGAAAGCCACTACCACCTCCATCGCCATCCAAACTCGATCCCATCGGCCACCGCCCGGGAGTCATCGTATCGCGTGCCGATGGACGTACTTCATAGCGGTATTGATCACCCGCGATGGCTTGAATGATGTCCAGCGAGGTCATGGGTGTGCTCCATCCTTTATCACCTGCTTTGTTCATCGCTCCCTCGTCGCCTTTCTTCTCTTCCTGCGCAACCATAGAGGTCGCAGCAGGTGCTACGGCAGCCTTTTCTTTGGCTTGTTCTTCTTCCAACTGCTTCAGCAACTTTGGATGATACAAAACCGACCGTTTCGGGAGCACCGGCATCGAGGAGGATACCACCAGACGCGGAGATGACGACAGCTGCGGGGCAGACGAAGACAACGACGGCAGCTTTTTCAGCGCACCCGTGGAGTGCGACAAGGACAAGTGCTGGGTCAAGGCGACTGGATCCAGCTTCGTTCCATCGCCATACTGATGCTTCTTCGTCTTCTTGTTTGCTTTCTTCGTCTGTGTGGGTGCAGCAGCTGCAGCCGTTGGCTTGTGGGCCCCGCTCAACGAAGAGGAAACCTTTGACGTTGTCGCCGTCGTGTGGTCTTTGTCTTTCGAGGGAACAACGGACAACGCCAATTTCGCAGGGACATGAGGTCCTGGTTTGGGAGCTTCTTTGGATCCAGTATCCACCCGCATTTCTTGAGGGTTTTTGCTGCGATCTTCCCGTAGCGTCGTGGGTGAATAGGGATACACAGTGGTGGTGGGAGGCCATTGTTGGCCCACGTTGGGCCCCATGCCAGCGTTCGGATGGTCGCCAACGCCACCACCACCACTCTCACCACCGCGACGACGAGGCGGTGTCATGCCCGCGGCTGCTGCGGAGTCAGGTGTATCGACGCGTTGGACAGGACCGATGCGGTCGTCGTGTTCATCGAAATCCAGCCCATCGTCTGCGTCGTCTTCGTCTTCCTCTTTCGTGCTTTCATTGTCACGATTGTCACGACTGCGTGCACGGCTCACCGATGGTGGCGATCGGAAACTGTTCGTTCGACTGCGTTGGGCAATGACCCCAATCCAAAACTCTGGTGAACCTGTTCGTTGGAACTCTGATTCAACGATCACGTTGCCTTGATCGTCATGAATCGACACACTGCCCACACTGTTGTGATCCGCGGGATACGGTGAAGGGGACGTCGCGGACGCCTTTGCGTTCAAATCACCCGTCGTAGGACGTCGTCGGGGTGCATCGGATGACTTCGGATGGACAAATTTACGCTCATAATCTGGTGACGATGGCTTGGGAATCGACATTTGATAGTAGTTGGTCGTCAGGGCCTGTGATTCACTGATATCGCGGAAATGCATGTCACGTGTTTGCAGTCGTGAACGAATCTCGGCGAGGTTCAACGTCGGTGACGTCGCGCGATGTCCCCCATCTCCACCACCACCTTCTTGTGATTTGATCAATTTGCGCAGTTCGGACGTGACGGCATCGATCGTGTGCGTCGAGGTGATTTCACCCGACTGAATCGCTTTCTTCAACTTCGGATCCATCTTCCGGGTCGCTAAATCCGTCAAATCGGTGATACTCGCCACCGTGGAGGCTGCATCGTTTGCGGATGCCGTCGTAGACCCACCGTCGCCGCCGTCATTGGCTTTGGGTGTTTCACGCACCAATTTCTTGCGTTTCAGCAGTTGTCGGGTTTCATACGGTTTCACGATGCCCGCCAATAAAACTTCTTCCACCGCCGTTTGTGGTGCTTCTTCTTTGACCTTCAAACGACCCGGTAACGCCGCTTCGATCGTTGGTTTACGGGCCGGTGATGTCGACATCTGATACCGATCATTGCGAGGGGGTGGAGAAGCATCAATCAACGTGGGTGCTAACAACCGCTGGGCCGCAGCGGATTTGAATACGGGGTCATGGAGATCATCGGTGGGTGGAGGATAGACCGTGGCGGATGGATCCACCGGACGATAGCCCGGATCCATCTTGGTGATGAATTTCATTCGTCGAATGGGGGACGTCTCTTCACCGGTAGCCGCCGCACCATCTTCGTTGCCCTCGTCTTGCTCCATGAATGGACCAGCGTTCGCACCACCACCGGTGGATCCATCCGGTTTACTGTTGGTCGCTCGAGGTGGGTCATTGGACTCCTTGATGGTCATCGGAACGATAGCTTTCTTCGCAGCATGATGGTGGTGATGACGCGACGACGATGACTTCTTCTTCTCCGCTTTGGCTTTCGCTTGAGCCGCTTCTTTGGCCGCACGTTCCAACGCCATGAAATCGGGATCGTTTTGACGGAATTCTGGTGGGAAATAATGGAAACGCGGATGATTGTCGGCGGTGGTGGACTGTCCCTCATCGGCATCGTTCTCCAGCCCGGCCTTCAGCCCCGTGATAATCTCTTGTAAATCGGTCGTCGACGGACGAAAGCCTAACTCTTCTTCCGTGATCGCCAGGGCCAACAACGACCGTGAGGTATTGGTGGATGCATCACTAGGCACGGCAGTCAGCGCGGTCAGTGGTGGTTTGGACGACGTCTTCGACGAGGAGGCCGTGGAATCATCGTCGTATAACAACGAACCAATGGTTTCCATCAGCGGTTTACTCTGCGCGATGGTCTGCAGCAGTTCGGCACCGTGATCCGAGAAGGAAATCGATGGCTTCATCAGATCGGTAGGGTGACTACCACTGCCGCCGCCCACCGAGTCTTTGGATGACGAGGCCAATGACGACACTCGATTCATCGCTTCGGCATCGGCGACACTGATGGGATGATGCACCGACGGTGATCCTGGGCGATTTGCTGCCGACGGTACAGCCGCCGCAACGCTGCTCCCCTGCTGCAATGCTTTCGTCGCGAGAACACCGTTTTCACCATCCAAGCTCGGACTGCCAGCCATCCCAGGCGAATGACCTGCCGCGTCAATACTCAGTCGCACCACGGAGCCTGTCATGGGTCCTTTACGCTTCTTCGGTGGGGATCGTTGTTTCTTGTGAACGGGGGTACTCAATTGACTCGTACTGTCGTTGAACGACAGCTGAAACAACTGCGAATCATCAGAATCCATGTCCAAGTGCGAATCCATCGTTCGCTTGGGGAAGCGACCACCGTCATCGTCGCCCGTCAACAGTTCATCGTCCATGCGTAGCCCAGGATAGTCGCCCGTCTCGACCGACAATCCCATCATCGTCTTCTGAAGGCGCATTTCTTCTTGGCGTTGTTTGGCCAACAACGCGACGGTGTTTTCATCGTAGGCGAAGGACCCAGCTAACGTAACGCCGTCGTGGTGACGAGGCTTTCGATCTTGTGATGTTTGACTCGACGTTTCGAATCCATCTTCATCGAAATGGTCTCGTGTTTCTCCGACACCGCCTTCTTCTTCGGGAATGGTCTGACGTGCAGCGCGAGGATCTACCGTCTCCCCATAATCTGATCGCACACGATCCAACGCCGCTTGAATCGCATCGAATGGTGACATGCTGCGTTCATCTTGATCCGGTTGACCATGTTCCAGCGCAGCCGTCGGTAGTTTCGCTGCGATTCCTCGCCGCGACGGATCTGCTTCGCTATCTTCGGATGCCGATCGCAAGGCAATGCTTCCAGGGCCGCCAGCGTTGTTGTTATTCGCGTTCGACCGCATGACGCTCGGTTGGCGTAGCTTCGTCAATTTGCCTTGTATCTCTGGGTCATTCAAGAACATCTGCGTCGCCTTGAGCACTTCGGTACCCGTTGTAGCGGCATACGATTGCCGGGTGGCTTTACTGCCACGTTTGGCTTTGCCCAACGGCACCACGGACTGGCGGGTAACACTGCTCTGTTGACTGTCTCCCCCCAGCGACGCGGTATCGGAACCAGCAGGTAGAATCGCTGCAATCGCGGCGGCTATACCATCGGATTCGGATGGTTCCGTGGTGGTATCTCCTCGTAAATCTAGACCGACCGGAGCCGCATTCTTCAACGCCGAGGATACCACAGATGAGGCTTCTCCCATCGCCGCAATACCGGTGGTGGTTTGCGAGCCGCCTTTGTTATTATTGTTCGAGGCGACTGTTGAGGAAGAGGCGTCGTCTTTACGGGGCAACGAGGGATTTGAGAAACGGCTGCGCACATCGTCCTCATCCGCGGCGGCTCCATCGTCCGTTTCTTCACGATCATCAATACGGGATAAACTCTTCTTGCTGCTCATACTCACACGACTGGCCACACTGCCTGTTGCACTACGTCGTGCCTTCGAGGCCTTCGAGGCCACCTCACGTTGATCTTGATCGTCACTGTTGATCGTCCCATCATCGTCGTCGTCTTCATCGTCGTCGTCGTTGAACAACGGTCCACGGCGGAAGGCATCTGCGGATTGAGATGGTGGACCTACGCTGCCTTTCGCTTGACTTTGTTGACTCCGTCGACTACGATCATCTCCTGCCCCCGTTGTAGCGTTGATAGCTGCTTTACGTTTCCCACCGGATGTCACCGACGGTGAGGTCGACGACGCCGCCGAGAAATGCAAACTACCGCCTTCCCCCACGCCACCATCATCACCTTCGCCATTCGTCGTGGCGGGTCTCCCGGTTCCATCGGGATCATTCATCGTCAGCAGTAAGTCGGCGGTATCCGGTTGATTCAACCGAGAATCGACGGAGAATTCGTCGTCGTTTAATTCAACGGCCAAGCGAGCACGATGCGCCAACGTCTCCTTCTGGAACTTGAACGTCGCCTTGCCAATCAAAATGAACGGATCCACACCGTCGTCTGCCCCAGATGTCACCGTGGTACCATCCGGTGCCAACTGAGAGACAGACGACGCCTTCCGTCGCATCGGAGCCGATGGCGATACCGACGATTTCCGACCGGTGTCCGCACCCGTCGTGGCCCGACTGCCCGCTTCACTATCCCGCGCTACCTCGCGCAACGAGACCGACAACTTGATTTGCCCCTGTCGGCGATGTTGACTCGTAGTACTGCCCAAGCTTCCGACACTGCCGTCGTCGGGAATCATGTGCGAGGCAGCGTCGTCTCCATCGGTTTCTACAATCGACGGAGGTACCGCCACTGCAGCGGTATTCGTCGTCGTCGTCGTTTCATGGACCGACGCCATGGGTGTTGGCGCCTGGGTACCCAAGACTTCATGGATACTGGGTACCAGCGAATACTTCCACCACGTCTCTGCGGGCATTTCTTGGAAACGATCGGCTAAGGCCAACTTCGACGGTGTCAATAAATCATCCATCCCCTTCGACGCGTCAGCAGCGTCGTTGGCTAAATAATCCAATTCATGGTCCAAGGGGTCGGGTCCATCTTTCGCACGGAAATTGACCTCGTCTAAATCTTCGGGGTTCATGCCGGATTCATCCATGCGTTGTTGTAACATGGCGCGAATGGCTTCTTCCTTGGCCCGCCAGTATGATTCACCAATCGATTTCCACATTTTCGCCGCCCGTGTGGAGACAATGGAGACAAACGAACCACCTTCATCATCCTGCAACGGTGCAGCACCTGCTGCATCGTTTCCTTCGGTCAGATCTGCACTGGAGACGGTCGCATCGCTTCGTTCAAATTCCATTTCGCGTCGAGGATACGCCAACCAATATTCATCAAAGGTACGCATCCGTAATTCTTGGATTTCCGCTTGATACGCTTGTTCTTCGGCCAAGACACGTAATTCTTCTTCCCGTTTTTTCACCATTTCCGGGCTGTTGTAGTGCATCAAGGCGATTTGATCATCGATCGACAATCGCGTCGGGGGTCGATGGCCGGCGGGTGTCTCTCCGGTGCTGTTGCCGCCGGTTAAGACCTGACTAAACGCGGCCGCCATTTGTGACAAATGTTCTTCGGGATCCATCGCCAACATGCTACCGTCACGGTGATGCTGCATCTGATGCGATGATGGTGACGTTGGCGACGACCACGTCGATTCTTGGCCACCGGGAATCGCGATCGTGGGTGTTCCCGTCTTCATCTCGTCACCTCCTCGAACGCTGAACGAGCGTTGTAAGTTGCGACTCGAAGGCGAGGGTGTCAACGCCGCGGTGAGATTGGCGCTACTGCGAAGACGGCCAAACGTTGACGAGGCGCCCGGTTGCAAGTAACTCGACGGGGAAAACGGGGGAGAAATGAGACCATTCGATGCGCCTTCATCAAAGGTATCCAGCTCACCGAGCATGCCTCCTTTCCTTGTTGCCCCACCACCAACACCAGGTGCAGATGCCCCTTGTTGTGATGCATGACCCTGCATGAACGGTGTATGCAATCGACTACCAGTGGCTGTGACAGGCGTCGCCAAGCTGCCCATCGCTCCACTACCACCACCAAAGCCGCCACTGTAGCCGCCATCGTAGGGATCAAAGCTGCCACTGGCCCGTAACGAATCATTCCCATGCGACGTCGACGGTTTCGATCCAGGACGGGACAACAATTCTTGGTATTTCCGTTGTTCCGCTTCTTTGGTCAATTGAATACCCCGATCGGTGACTTTGTCGTCGAAGAAATACTGCAATTGCTTGGAATACCCCATTTGAAACTTGCGGTATTTCTGCATGCGATCTTGTTCATCTTCACCGTTGTCCAATTGCTTCGAGGTACGAATCATGAGTTCTTGGACATCGACCATGAAGTTGAAACGCTCTTCCGCAAAGGATTTCAGCAAACGATGCATACGACGCTTGACGAGGTCGAATTCTTGCAAATCTTGTTTGGCGGTGACAATTTTGGCCTCGACCATGGGGATGGACGCTTCCATTTGTTGAATCTTCTGCGCCAAGGTGTCGATCAAGGCTTGGGCAGAGTTCGCATTGGGACGTTGTTCTTCCTTTTTCGTGTTTTTCTTGCCCGTCCCTTTGGGAGTGGCGTCAGCCGCTTCGGCATTGGGGTCTTCCTTGGGTTTCAACATGTCTTCGATGGCTTCGTAATTGCCTTGGTTGAACAACATATCCACCAAGCGATACTTCTCTTTGTGGCTTTTGATTTGACCTTTCACCGACGTCAATTTGCTCTCCGCCGCTTTCAACGCCTTCAGTTTGACGGATTTGATGGCTTCGTCTTCCGCATTCATGCCTTGTTGCTTGGACGCGATTTCCACGATTTGTTTGCGTGTTTTCTTCAAGAACTTCTGATAGCGATCGACCGCGTCATCGGTGTCCGCATTCGTCGCCTTTTGCTGTCGATATTGGGACGCCAAACCCGCGACGACGGCAGTGACCACGGTACATTCACGGGTAATACGATCACGGACATGTTTGAACTTCCAATAATCCGGTGGCAAGGGATTCCAGACCGGAGAAACACCTTGATTATAATACATCAACGTTTGATCGATCAAATACATACCAATGCTGTTGTATTCATCTTTCAAATGAAACGGTTGATGTACGGTCATCGCACCCGCCATCGCTCCCGTGGTGGTCATTTGGGTAGGGTTGGGAGTACCAGGCGTAGAATCGGTCAGTTGGAATGCTCCTGCACTCGTTGGACGCGGTACACCATCCGTCAAGAGAACCGGCTGTGTTTGTGTCCCACGTAAGAGGCTATACCGATCATCTGTCCCAATGATGCGTAACAACCGTCGCAAACACGCTTTCAACTTCCCATACATTCGATTCTCCACGGTTTGAGCTGTTTGTGGGTCATCTTTCCAATAATACGGAATCCATGTCTCTGCAAAGACCGGGAACGGATGGGTGGGAGGTGTCACTCGATGCACAAAATGCTTTTCGAATAGAACTTCTTGTTCTTCCATCATACTGCTCATGCCATCAATCAAATCACGCACCACAAAGCGTTCACTGCCCGCCAAATCATGTTCGTCGTAACTGGAAAACGTGGAACTCATCGAAGCCGTTTCCGATTCGGCACTATCCGGGTCATCCATCGGACCACTACTACCAGCAGTGCTGCCTTTCTTGTTCTTTTTGCTTTGTTTCTTGCGCCATTTCTTCAACTTCGCTTTCTTTTTGTTGCGCGCCTTTTTGATTTTCGCGTATTCTTTGTCCTTTTGCTTCTGTACCTTGTCGGCTTCCCGTTGCTTCTTTTCCGCTTCGTCTGCTTTTTCTTTCGCCGTCATACGCTCTCGTCGTAACGCTTGTAGATCCGATCGCGCTTGTTTGAGAAACCCATGGACCAGCAAGTCCTTGTCACGCTTCAACAGTGGCTGACGGAATTCACGAGCTTCCTCGGCCAATTGCCCCGTGAGGAAGATGTATTCCCGTAGGACGATGTAGATACTCTTCATCGCTTGTGTGGTAGGAACCGTCGCATTGATCTTCGAGGGTGACTCTACCATGGCACCAGTGGTGGCCTTCGTCGTGACGGCATCCAACGACGTGAAAAATGTGTTGCGTCGCGAAGAATGGACAACCAACGGGGGAAGCACGGCTTGAATACGATCTTCGATCGTCCATGGCGCTTCATGGCCCAGGAAAATGGTGATTTTGTGGCGTAAGGTGATCAATCGTTCGATCTTGTTGCGTTTCATGACTTCCGCGACTTCTTCTTCCACCGAACGATGCTCATCCAACGAGACACAGGCACGGGCAAAATCTTCCGCTTTGACATCGAGGTTCAACAACATCGCATTCCGCCAGAGGTAAATCGACCGGAACCGTCCACCAATGGCATCGTGTACCAACAGATCCTGCGTCAACGTCGATCGTTCTCGAGACGTCAATTTCCCTTGTTCCCAACGACGACATTGCGCGGCCGCAAAGAGTGCGGCCACTGGGTGATTGATTTGATTCACGATCTCGTGGGCATCTCGACGAATGACGCGTTCCGCTAAAAAGCCCACACAACCCATCAATACCAAGACAAACAACGACAGATATTGATCTCCCACATGGGTACTCAATTGCGAAACCAGACGTGGATCATAGACCGCTCCTTTCGCAAACAATCGTACGGCATCGTTCAAATGAACCGTATCGATCGCCCCTTGCAGCGAATCTTGCACATCTTGATGCCATACCATGTTCACCACCAGCTTCGCGGGATCCACATTGGCATTGGTTGTATTTCCACGGAGTTTGTTCAAGGCCGCGGGCAAGGGATTGTTTGCGGCTCCAGTACTTCCTCCATTGTCACCACCATCGAGACCACCATTGATACCGCCCATGGCGGCGGTATTCGGTGCACTGGCACTGCGTGGACGATACCCTTCCGCAGGAACATGAGGATCCACATGCATGGCCTCGGATGCCCACCCAAACAACTCATGGTTCGGCAATCGACGATAGACTTGCGCATACAAGAAACAAAAGAAAAAGAATTGGTCCGACGTCAAATGATTCGACAACTGCCCCTTGCGCGCACGTTGAAACAAGTCGTCGGAAATCGGTAAGAAATGATCATCCAACGCATGTTCTGGTACCTCTTCCGATGCTGTTGGATGATGATGTGGCGCAGAGACATCCGTGGCATTCAATTTCTCCATCAATGCGACCAATTCGGCCGCGTTCGGATCCGCAATCATCGACCGTGTCGGATGCATCAATTTCGCCAGAGGGTCGATGTCATCATCGTCATCGTCGGCTTGTTGCTGTGCGGTCATACGCTGGTTTAAGGCATGGATTTGTTGGGTGAGTTTCGCATGACGTCGTTTGGCGGCATAGCGTTTCCATGCCGCAAAGATGGCTTTCGTTTTATGGATATGCCATTGATACGAGAAGTGTGTGTTCAAGGCTTTCCAGTTGCGATGACAGCGCCAAAAGTACGTGTACCGACGCCAACAATCAACCATGATCACATGCTCATTCATATCCATCAAGCCATAGGCTCCTAAGACCAATTTGCGATCACAGAAATTCTCTCGCATTTCTTTGATCTTCTCGGTACGGGCACCGACCACCCGACGACAAATCGTGATCATGATGTCCATCGCTTTCCGTTGACGATACAATCGTAACCATTCCAACGCATCCCGATTTTTCTCGCGCAAATAACGACTACGAGGTGCCCATTGTTTCCAGACTTCAAAGATTTTATTCCGAAAACGTGTGTATCGACCTCGTTCACGGATCAATTCGAACCAAGCGATCATGATCTTGGTGGACAATACCGTGTTGTAATGATTGATCGCAACGGCCAAGGGTGTGACAGGTTTGGTACGATCCACGGTCATCAAATATTTCCAATTCCGAAAGGCACGCATTTGCGTCAACTTGTGACTGGTTTCCAGTGATCGTTTCCGACGAATACGTAAGACCGTTAGTTCTTTATACAAACGTGTCCATTGGGGTAAGAAAGGATTAGAAAATCGTGGATCTGGTTCACCATTTCGGTACGCTCTCTGTTGAAGCATGAACGTTGTTAGGTCTCAAGGTATTTAGAATGCTCACGTGGAAGAAGAACGTACCTTGACTTTCACATATCGATACCACATATGAAACGACACCAACGTCGATTCTTTCACCCACATGGGACCTTTCGTACGACGCATCATACGTGATAAAATCTGGGAAGCCTTATAACGTACGGTTTTCAATTCGCGGCTTTCCAATCGCCACCCGTTGAACAATCGTTGTAAAATCAAACGACGAATCTTCATGTTGTCGGAATCACTAATGCGACAACTCCATTCACCAGGCTATTGGGGATCAGCATCACGAATAGCATTTAAGATCATCAATCGCATGGTGTGGGTACGCTTGAGCAGGATATCTTACGTTGAAATAGGCCATAACAGCTTGAGGACTGAGACGCATGCGTTGAATACAATTCGTGAAAAAGACTTGAATCAGCTTCCGTAGACGTTTCTGATCCAACGTTTCTTCTTTCCAGGCCAAGAAGAATTTGCCAAACAAATGGTGCTGCAAATATACATTCCCCACAATGATGAACACAGCAATGATCACGATAGAGCAAAGATGAATCGGTACTTACGTAGCGCATCTTCTCACTTTGCCAATAGATTTTGATGGCACGAAAGTAGAGTTTCTTCACTTCTCTTCGATCGGCAATGATTTGAAAGAAGGCTCGTCGCATTTTAGACATTCTCCACCAGGATTGCAAGCGCACAATTGTCGCTATGTACAAAGAGAATATGCCAATGAGACCGACACCGCAATACAACAATCATCACTCGGAGGAAAACTCACCGATGGCATCCAAGAAGTCGCGTACTTTAGCAACAGCAATTTGTTGCTTCGCCATTTCGGTGGTGAGCTCCTCTTTCATTCGATTTTTGCTCCATTCTTTCAACTGTGCAATGTTCATGCCGTATGTTTCACGCTCGATCCTCCGATAGGCTTCGCGACGAATAGCCTCCTTCTCTTTGTCCTTGGGATCGGTCTTCCCAAACATATTCATTTTTGCTGATTACTTTGAGAAGCAGCGGCGACTGAATGATTTACGGTAAGGTCAATGGGGGAATTATGATCAAGAACTGTTGCTTTCAAGGTGTTGTTGCTTTTGAAATCGCCTCACGACGCTTATCAAAAACAAGACCTTCGAACAAACAAACCTTGACCCATGACCGAGCAGGGGAATGAAACGACCGCCTCGATCTCCAAACGTCCAAACGTACATGTATGTACATAATGATATTCTACTAATCACGATATTAACGCTCTTCAATTCCATTTGTGCACGTCATTGTACATATCTTGCCCCCACTTATCGCACATGTCTGGCGGAGTTGGTTCTCCGGTCCGTCATCGTCTGTTCCAACGCGTTCTGAATCGATTGATCTCATTCAGGGCATCACAATACGGAAAGAATCGCATCGAAGACCCTTTTCGCCATCGTTGGAACTTAGGGCTACTTTTGTCCTCTTATTT
>SMOI01000693.1:0-12742 GCA_008000375.1 Poteriospumella lacustris | reverse complement strand
AAGGCGGCAAGGTGGTGCCCATTCCGAACAAAGAGGAAGAATGCATGTTGCAGCCGCCCCGCACCGTCACGGCGACGTTGTGGCAATCGCTGTACGACCGCTACAACAACAGTCAACTGTTTGCGATCAAATACGTCGTCGAAGCCTTCGATTCGAGTCAGGACACGCGCGTGTGTCTCGTGCAAGGTACGTACTGTGTGTGTGTCCCAGCCCGCTGTGGGGTCTGTGTTACCTGTGTTGCCTGTGCTGCTGTGGCTGTGTAGGGCCGCCGGGCACGGGGAAGACGTCTACGATTCTGGGCATGGTGAGTGCGTTGCTGGGTCGGTCCGCGGCCGCCACCGCCAGCGCAGCGGCGGCGGTGTCCTCGTCGGCCTTGCCGCGTAGCCCCACGACCACCGCGGAGCTGCGCCGGGCGATTTCGGAAGATGCGTCGGTCCCGCGGCTGCTGATCTGTGCGCCGTCGAACGCCGCCATCGACGAGATCCTCGTGCGTCTGTATCAACACGGCGTCTACACCGGCGGCGGCAGTGGCGGCGGTGGCGAGGGTGGTGCGCGTGGAACGGGGGCGTCGGCGACGCGGGTGCCACGAATGGTGCGTCTGGGCGACGTCCTGTCCGACAGCAGCGCCAACAGCGTCAACGCGCAGATCGTCACGTCGTTGACGCTGACGTACCAAGTGGACAAGGCGCTGCAGGTCGACCCGGTGTATCTCGAGCGACAAGTGATTCTGCAGGCCATTCGCGAGGCCGAAGGGGCGTTGGCCACTGCGACGACGGCGGGAACGGGAACAGACACAGCCACAGGCACAGGCGGCGGAGGACGTGGAGCCGCCTCCAGTGCCCGAGGCAGTGGCAGTGGCAGTGGCAGTGGCAGTGGCAACCAACGTCCCACCCAAGAAGAGTCCGTGCAGCAAGCGACACAGGTGGGCCTCGCGCAACTGCGACAACAATTGCATCGGAACCTGATCGCGCTCGAGCGTCGCCGGGGGGAAATCCGCTTGCAGCTGCTGTACGAGGCGGAGGTGGTCGCGTCGACGCTGTCGAGCACGGGCAAACAACAGTTCCTCGACTACATCGTCAAGGAAAACGTGCTGTTCCACACGACGATCATCGACGAAGCCGCCCAAACGACCGAGCCGGCCTCGTTGATTCCGTTGCGGTTTGGATGTCGTCGGTTGGTGCTCGTGGGCGATCCGCGTCAATTGCCGGCGACGGTGTTGTCGCGTTCAGCGGAGAAAGCCGGGTTAGGGCGGTCGTTGTTTGAGCGGTTGGAGCTGGCGGAGCACGAGGTGGTGATGCTGACGATCCAGTACCGCATGCATCCCGAGATCCGCCAGTTCCCGTCGCTGTACTTCTACCAGCAGCTGCTGGTCGATGCCCCGCACATTGTCCAGGAAACGACGTTGCGGGCGATGGCGGCGACGATGCGCAAGCTACGCGCCCAGCGACAGCAACAAGCCGACGAAGAGCGACGACGACGTCAGGCGCTGCGGGGCGCCGCACCGTCGTTGGCGTTGGCGTTGGAAGACGGCGAAGTGCGTTCGGAGGAGCCGCCGCGGCAGGAGCAGCAGCAGCAGCAGGAGGAGGAGGAAGAGGTCGAGGAGGAGGCCCATGGGACGCACTACGTCACGACGGCGTTGATCACGGACCAAGCGCGATGGTTCGATGCCTCTCGAAAGGCGGCGGCGGCGTCGTCGGTGTCGTCGCCTGCTGACGAGTGGGCCGCCGTGGCGATCACTGGCCACCGTCCGCTGGCCCCCGTGACCTTCTACCACATCGGTTTGGACCCCCGCTCCCACCAGGGCGAACAAACGGCGGGTACCTCGTTTGTCAACGACTACGAGGCCCGCGCGATGATGCAGTGGCTGAAGCAGCTGCCCCGCGCGGTCCTGGAGGACGAGGACTTGTCCATCGCGATCATTGTGCCGTACAAGGCGCAGGTGCGGCTGATACGCCAATGGCTACGGAAGGAGCCGCAACTGGCGTATCTGCTGGGCCCGGCGGCGGTGGCAAACGGCAACGGCAACGGTAACGGCAACGACCGTTCCCGTCGTCATGGCGGAGGAGGAGCAGGAGGAGGAGCAGGAGGCGAAGGGAACCGCAGCGGTCGAGCAGCGGGGGACGCCTCGCGTCCAACGGCGGCAGCAGCAGCAGCGACGACGACGAGCGGCAGCAACGGCCGCATCGAAGTGAACACGGTCGATGGCTTCCAGGGACGAGAGAAGGACATCGTCCTGTACGGCACCGTGCGCAGCAAAGGCTCGCACACTGCGCAGTCGTCGGCGTGGATCCATCGCCACGATCCGCAGTACCCACAGCAGCAGCAACAGCAGCAGAAGCAGAAGCAGCAGCGGTCGTCGCAGCAGGCCGGCATCTCCGCCATCGGGTTCGTGGCCGATGAGCGACGGATCAACGTAGCGTTGACCCGTGCGAAGAAGCTGCTGGCGATCTTTGGCAACGTGTACACGCTGGCCCAGGACAATCTCTGGCGGGCGCTGATCGTCGATGTCGAACGTCGCGGGACACTGTACCTGTCCCCATCGTCAGCGTCGTCCGCGGCGTCGTCGGCGTCGTCCACGGCGTCGTATCGGCGTTGACGAGGCCTATGCCAGTGACGAGCGTCGGGTAGGTGTTCGTCTTTGAGTTTGTTGTCGCAGCGGGTGGGGGTAGGCGGTGGGCGGTGCCTCTGTGGCGTGCCCGGTGTGTAAAACAGGTCCCCTGCTGTCGCCAACTACACGTATCAGTTCCTTTCTGTTGGGTGGTGCAAGAGGGAGAGTGAACAATAACACCAGCAGGCGTTTTACAGATTAAAAACAACGCGCGAGCGAGTGGAAAGAAACGAAGAGGCAAGGCCCCGTCTCGCCAGCAATGAATACCACACACGACTGACGAGGACGCGGAATACGAAGGAGGGGCTCGTGGCTCGTGGCTCGTGAAGCGTCCTTTATTTAATTGGTCGCGTCGGGAGCAGGTGCAGCGGGTGGAGAGGCAGCCGCCTGTGGTTCTTGATACGGGCGGAAGGTTAAATACCCTTCCAAGGTATCGGCAGCATCCGGTTTACGCCCAAACCATGTCTCTGGCCCGGGGCCGTCTTCCACCGGTAAATTCTCTTGAAACCGACGCACCAAATCCGGATTCGACAAATACAACCGACCAAACGCGACCAAATCTGCCGCACCCGAACGAATCACACCCTCGGCGACATCGCGTGTATAACCCACATTGCCCATGACCACGCCATCAAACACTTTGCGTACATCCATCAACCGTACCCGTTTGTCCAGGCCATGGTTGCCATAGCCCGTGCCATCCATCAGGTGCAGGTACGCCAAGCCATACCGGTTCAATTGACTCGCGTAATACGTAAACGATTCAAAGTTATCCGGCGAACCCAGCGATCCATTGGGGCTGAAACGAATCCCAATACGATCCATCGGCCAGACCTCGCCGAGACGTTCCAGGAGCTCTTGGACGATGCGGAAGCGTTTCTCTTTCGAACCACCGTACGCATCCGTACGCGTATTCACCGAGGATTGTAAGAAGCAATCCAAGAGGTATCCATTCGCAGCATGCACTTCAATACCATCAAATCCCGCTTCTTTGGCGTTTTTCGCAGCTTGGACGTAGTCTTCGATGACGCGTGGGATCTCGTCGGTGCGTAACGCGCGGGGGGTCTCGTACGGTACCGAGTTTTGATGGATATCCCGTGTGGTTACGCCTGGCACCGTCATCTGTAACTCCGAGGGAGATACGATGGACTGGCCATCGTTGAAGCTGGAATGTGCTCGGCGGCCCATGTGCCACAGTTGCAAGAAGATGCGTCCGCCATGGTCATGCACACCCTGCGTCACCTGTTTCCAGCCGTCCACTTGTTCGGAGGTGTAAATGCCAGGACTGGCATACCATCCGTAACCTTCAGGGGTAATCGCGGTGGCTTCGGCAATGATCAAACCAGCGGAAGCACGCATTTCGTAGTATTCTTTCATGAAGACGTTCGGGACACGACTCAACCCAGCGCGACCACGAGTGAGTGGGGCCATGACAATGCGATTGGGCAGGGTCAATGCGCCCATCTTGAGAGGAGAAAACAATTCCATGACTGCGTTTTTGAAGAACAAAGAAGTCATAATCGATTGTGATTTCTTCGTGCACCACTTCGCGGCGGTAGATGTATATTGACTCGAACCAACAACAGACAGCTGGTTAAATATGTATCAGCACATCTAATTTTTTACTCAACCGTGATCCTTGGTGTTCCTCGTAAGGCGGTGTTGACAGAGAAGTTTCGATATCCATGGCCCCACCAGGCACCACGCTCACACTTTGGGCATCTTAATTTTTTTGGTCGCCCATCGGCGGTTTAGGAAAAATCGCAGCGCACCGCAAAAGGCGTTACAGTTTCTGCACTTCAACGCTGCCAAGTCCCGTTGACCGACCTTGTGCCGACTGGTGGGAAGATCGGATGCAGTTTTGCGATTGAAGATGAGAATCGACAGAAGAATAAGAATTTCGTCGGGATTGGTGAAAGATTAGCGTCAGAGACGGAGTGTAAACAATCGGATATCAAGCGGTTGGAGTATGAGTAGCCGATGGACTTCGATGGTCCAATTGGCGAAATGGTGCGCCGAAGGAAATTTAGTTGAAGTGAAAGCTTGTCGTCTAGCCAAAGGAGAAAATGTCTTCAAGGAGGTTCTCGATGCTAAATGCCTCTTTCCGGTAAATAAATCGTGTCTGACCGACTGCCCTACGGATCGCTGATTTTCGTTGATTGATGATGATCGAATAGGATCACGAACGACCCATAAACCACGCGGCCAAATATGGCTGGATGGAAATCGTGCAATATTTGGCCCCATACTACACCGAAATGGAGCCGGTAAGGATGTTTCGATGAACCATTTATTGCCCCCCCCCCCCCACATCGTGTGTTCTGATGGCGCGGTGATGGCAGGTGAAAGAATGCCAGCTGGCGAGGTATCTGCTCGACGCTGGATTTCATCCCAGCGAGGTAGGTGGTGCTGAATGCAACTTCATCACACCTCTCTGACTCTGACTGACGACTGAACCGTTGCAATGAATAGGGCTACCCATCTCCGGGAGGTTTCACGTCGATGTTCGTGCTCGCTGTCGTCGCGGGTGACTTTGACCTGTTCAAAGCGGCGGTGGAAATCGCCGGGTTGGATTTATTTGATCGCGACGAACAAGAAAAGGCCAAACGAGCGACGACCGGGTCGTTTCAGAATGCGGCCTGTATGGACCGCCGGGGACGACACCTGCTCTACCTCGCCGCCCAATACAAACGAGTTCGATTCGTCGATTTCCTACTGAACATGCACGTGGACGCATCGTGGGAATACGAGGTAAACCATCTGTCGTTGTTCTCGCCCTTCTTCTCAGCAGCGTGTGTGTCACATGGAATGGAATTGGGTTTACCGGTGGATCTTGGTTGGTCGGTCACGTATGTAGATGAATTCCGTGGGATTGGCCTTCTTTTGGACGTCTCGGAACCCGGAGGACGCTTACAAAGCGGAAAACATCATCCCTTCCGATGCCGCTCTATTGTCCGTGATGCCCCGCTTACGGTCTGCGGGCATGTCACTGGACAAGGTCGATGTGATGGGCCATTTAGAGGTATGACGATATGACGCTACCGCACTCGTGTTCTCTGACTTTAATGTGTGCGTGTGTGTGTGTCCATGGCGTTGTATGCTGCAGTACAAATCGATCTTGTTGCTCTGTTTGACGCATCATCGTATCTCGACCGCCCTGTGGCTCATGGAGAACGGCGCCGATGTGCACATCGTCGATGAGGTACGTTGAGGCTGCTGATGTGGCGCGATCGATGGGTCGCTGATTACGTACGTACGACACACATGTGTACAGCACGGCTGCAATGCGCTGTACTACCTGTTCGCGGCTGCCTCTGCTCGTAGTTTGTCAGATTCGCACGTGGAGCGATTGGTACAGTCGTTGCTCTCGATGGGCATCGACGTCAACTGTCACTTCTGGAGCCAGGTAAGAGAGAGTGAACGTCCTCATAGACTGCACAGTAACAACGAGCCTCGTTATGGGGGGGGGGGCATTTTTGTAACGGTTTAGACGGGTCTGGGCAACACGACGCTCATCGAAGCCATTCGCTGCAAGTATTTCTCGGCCGCGAAGTTGTTGCTTCAAGCGGGTGCCGATCCGAACCAGCGTGGAGAGGTAATAATCGACTGTATCGCTTTTTGCTACTACTGCTACTGCTGTGTGTTCTCTCAACCTACTCCCCACTGACGATCGATCCTGTCGCTTCGGCCGGTTGTCTATCTCTCTGTTACATGCGTAGCGCCATATGCACGCCGGATTCTGGTTGTTCCTCGACCCGGTGCTATCGATACCCCCTACGGACAGCGACGGCGACAGCGACAGCAACAACAATGCGGTGCAAGTGATCGATGGGATGACGTTGAGTATGCTACATGCGCTGCGCGAGAAGCACTTGGACGTCACGGTGCGGGACAAGCGCAACCAAACCATGCGCGACCAAGCGCAAGCGACGGAATCCAACCGGCTGAAGTTCCGACACTGCATTGAATCGATCAAAGCCATGGAAAGTGCCGTTGGGATGGTGGATGGCAGCCAGGGAGCGGCGATATTGAGTGACCCTGTCCATACGCCTCCGGGTCCAAAGGTCAAAGCCACCAACCGAAAGAGTCGATTCGTCTTCTTCTCCGGAGGGCAAGTGGCCAATGATTATCGTTTTGGCCCGGGGCACCATGAGACGTCTGAGATTCGACCGTCATCGTACACCAGTGGGGGAGACGTGCTGGTCTCGAGTAAAGAAACGTCACCGTGGCGACGGAAGCCCCAAGAGAACGACGACGGTACCCTCGCCACCACTGGTTCTCCGCTACGTTTCGACAGCAACGGCGACAGACTACAACATCCTCGATCTACCAAGCGGTGCACCATTTGCTGAACAGACACTATCCCTTAACCCTTTGTTTAATCTTCCATTCATCTGCAGTATATTTTCATTTCCATCCACACCACACCATTGGTGCTTCTGTCTCCATTCCGTTTGCCTTTGTTGTTGCGCGAGACACGAGTGTGTCACGCATGTGTAACTTCTGGTTGGTGTCCTCTTCTTTCCTCTTCTGTAAAACACTTGACAACTCACCACCACAGTTTCTCCTCAAAGGTTTGAGGAGTTGTAGCTTCCTGTGGAAAGTCTTGTGGTTTCAGTAAAGGGTTTTCTTGTCACGCCACAAGAAAACCCTTTACTCTAACCGCAAGACCTTCCGCAGGTGAAGGCAAAACTCCCCAAACCTTTGAGGAGAAACTCTTGAGGTGAGTTGTAAAGTGTTTTACAGAGGTTGACACGTAGAGGGGAAAAGACGACAACAACCAGAAGGCCAGACGCTGTCTGCTGCACACATGCATGACATAGTACTTGTGGCGTGCAAAAACTCTTGCAGAATTCCCATTCATTCATGGTCTAGGAGCGATGGCCAACTTGTATGTCCTTTTCCCATTCTCTGTCTGCCGTTTGTCGGTCTGGTAACATGAACTGAACATGGACGTCTCGGTGGACGTCCCTCTCGTCGTCCACCGAGCGTTTCGTTTGTTGTGTCCATCATCATCGTCAAAATAGATGAAACGGACGCAACGTACTCGGAACTCGGCGGCGGCGGTGGTCGGTGACATCAGAATTTGGGATGGAATTTCTCCTTCGCCTTTCCACATTCGGTTGCTACATAACTCGAATGGAAGAGTCGAAAAATTGATGCAGTAGTTTTTTCCACTTGGAGCAATAGCATTGACGGATTTGACGTGAGTGACAGCCGACTTTCATGTGGAAGAACACAAACTAACAGAACCACCATCAGAAGTTGGAATGACGATCATTGACTGGAGTTTAGTCCTTGTCGCGCTTCTCGTGCTTGTAAGATTCGGGGAATCCACAGTTCTCATTAAAACGTGCTCGACCTATAAAGCCATCAATTCCGCGAGCGCCATCAAGCGATATTGCAGTTGTTCAATTACCTTGTGCGAAAACCAGTTTCTCACGATCGACAGCTGTAACCTATGTACCGGAGACCCTCAGTTCTTACGGGTATACTCAAATAATGACACGCGGTTAGTGGATGGATATGGAGGATATGGAGTGAGTTCCTGTGCTCCGTGCGCCAGGGTCGACAATTTCCGTCCAACAGACTATGGCCGCAGCGGGTGCCAAACCTTCACCATTCGCGAAGGATGCTTCGGAAGTGGAAAGTGTGAAGCTACGGTCAAACTATATGTATCCAATTCATCTATCCCATCGAATTTCTCGTATACGTCGGTATCAAGCCTTTCTGCGGCTGCCAGGGGAGGGACAACGATTGGTGTTCTTTCTGGCTATTTCCAACGGGTTTCTGACGATCTGAAGCAGATTTTATCTCCTGGAAATATGGATCATATCGATGATTCAAGTCTCTTGGAGGAAGCAGTTCTCATTGATGATGAGAATGTTGTTCAGGAGAACCGCGCGTCTCCTGAAGAGAATTCTCCTCCGATTCATGCGTTGCGCAGACGCCGAGGGCGACCAATTGGATCGTCGTCCGGCACGACTGGAGATTCCGACTATGATGGGTACTGTGGCTACAAGAAAGAACTCAATGCGGGTGTTGTTGCGGGTATCGCCATCGGGGCGACCATAGGCGCGATCGTCCTCGTAGGCCTGGGCTTTGTATTTATTCGGTGGAAGCGTTCACACGACCAGCTGGTTGTACCCACTGGATATGAGCCTACCCACATCACCGCAAAGGCTGAAGCAGAAGCTGCGTTGGCGTACGATATCTCATGACGCAGGGCGTTGTCCTCCTCGTGGACGCCCTGAGGAGGGATCAACTCCCCTGCCATTCTTTGATTCGTTCTTTTCCTTTTCGTTGGAGTCGAAACTCCTATATCTGTGTGTGGGAGATGGTATTGTCTTGTGATGTGTAGTATTCTTTGCTCACCCCATTTGTATTCTGTATATACTACCGACCCTCACCCCGCCCCTCACCGCTACCACGACATGATGACGATGACATGATGATTGTGCTGTGCGTCCGTCGGTTCGCTCTGCCTGGGTCTGGGGTCTGGGGCTTACTTTGCACTCCTTTCAGTGTAAAGGAGTCTAAACTAAGACTTGTTTCTGCTCTCAGCCTCCTCTCGCTCTCGCTCTCGCTCTCGCTCTCGCATCAAACCGATCACATTCAAAAGGACTTCCTCTGTGTCCTAAATGCTGGCGGTGAATCCGTCATATGGACTTGTTATGCGAAAGAGGGGATTGTGTCCACATTTTTGAGATAGAAACAAAGAGAAGATGAATCCAGTGATAACGTTGGATGTTGGCGGTCAATGCTACCGCGCGACGAAGGCGACACTATGCTCTGTGAATGGATACTTTTCCGCCATGCTGAGCGATGATGGAGAATGGCAAGAGTCGATGGACTACAAAGAACCCATCTTTATTGATAGAGGTATGCCAGTTGCATGAACTTCTGGCGACGCTGTGCTGATCGATTGACCTGTCGGCAGATCCTACTGTTTTCCCGGGCGTTTTGTCGTTCTTGCGAACGCATAAGACCCACTTTCTCTTGAAAGAAGATGATACTTACCTTCAATTGCTATTAATTGAAGCGGATTTCTTCCAGTATCCTGATCTAACAGCTGCTATTTACGAAGAGTTGGAAAAGCGAAAACTGGGAGAAGAAAGAAGATATTCGGCGGCGGCGGCGGCTGCCAATAATACAGCATTTAAAGTCGTTCCAGAAGCCGAGGTCAGTTTATGGTTCGATCGAGGGTGGTCATTTGTCAGTCAATATTACGGCAACGAGTCGTATGGCTGTCCATCGGGACCGTCCTATCGCGTGGCGACCTTCAACAACCGAGGGAGCCCCAGATGCTCAGCGTGCAACGAGTCCATGCACTATGAGCGATTCTTGAAGCATGTTGTGCTGTTCAAACCTTGTTTATTTGTGATTTCGAAGAAATCTGTGGCACGGTCGCGGGCGTCTTCTGCGAGTGCGCCACTCCCGCCCATTCCCACCTCAGTTGGAGGTGTCCTTTCCGACGATATGCTTGCAAATATCATAGCTGAGACGACTCTTGCACTTGAAGGTGGGACAGAGGGACTGCTCTTTGATCAATCCTTTGGGTAAACGCCGCCTGCTTCGCGTCGTTCTGTTGTCGTCAATTTGTTTGTTGTGCAAACGCTGTGATTTGCACATATACACCCTCCTGAGTATACAATCATCTCTGTCATCCTTAATTACCTCATCACCTTTTCTTGGATTCAACTGTATGTAGGTAGGCCTTTGTCTTTTTTCTTCCCAAGGTGTCTGTCTCCCTTCTGCCAAAGGAGGAGAAAGGCGTTTCACAGCTGCAGCAGACAGAGGGCAGAGCCGTTTCACCGCCACCCCCGCCACGCGACCACGCTGGCCACCAGAAAATCAATCTGACTGGAAAAACGAATTCACATTGCTATTTCCATCCATTCAACGCAGTATTTGTTGAGGAGGAAAAGACCCCACCCATTGGACCCTTTTTTTGTGATGGTATCCTCTATTTCCCTGACGTTCGTGGCTGTTTTGGCACTCCTGCCTCTGTTGACATGGGGGTTCACATACCGCGTGAAGACTTGCTCAGCGTATAAGGCCTCGAAATCCAACAACGCATTGACCAAGTACTGTACCTGCACCGTCAAACTGTGTCCGAACCAGTATGCTTCAATTGATAGCTGTGGAAAATGCTCCGGAACTCAGTATTTGCGGCTGTATGCGGCCAACAAAACGCAAGTTGCGCAGAGTAACGGACTGTCCAGCACCTGCTCGCCCTGTAGCCGAATCAGCAATTTCCGTCCCAGTACTACGAAATGCCAAACGTACAATCTGCGTGAAGGTTGCGCCGGCACGGGACAGTGCTCTGCCACTGTGAAGATTTTCGTCGCGAACACGACCATTCCCTCGAACTACACCTCCGTAACGGTTCAAGCCGTGTCTCACCGCCTTCCTTTCGTTTCCTTGCCGTCGTTTCTGAGTGGAGATGTGTACGAAGAAGAAATTGTGGACGAAGAAGACCATGCAGATGACTGGCAGGTGGAAGAAGTGCCTGATATCGACGAGGCCGATCCGCACGCGTTGGAGACGGCTATTCGCTACCACCATCTGAACAAAGCGAAATCTGTGGCTAAGCCAGTTACTGTCGTGGACGAAGACTTCGACGAAGACGTGTATGCTGAGACTGAACCTCATTTGGACGAAGGCCATCGGCGTTTGCAGCAAACGCCGACCCGTTCTCCCTCACGTTCTCCCTCACGTTCTCCTTCGCGTTCTCCCACTCGCCGCCCAACTTCTGCTTCTGTCGCATCAGGCTTCTGTATGACCAAAAAGAAGGCTTCCAAATTGGGGGTCATTGTTGGTGTGGTTATCCCCATCGTGTTCGTTCTGTTTGCGGTTGGCATCGCAGTGTTTCGCCGCTACCAGAGAAATAAGCACGTCAGTGTCTCACCTGGAGTTCAAATGATGCCCCAAGGTGGCGGCTACGGTGGCCAACCTCAGCCTGGATACGGTGGTCAACCCATGATGATGGGTCAGCCTCAGCAGCCTGGGGCCTACGGAGGTCAGCCCATGATGATGGGTCAACCTCAGCCGGGAGCCTACGGTGGTCAGCCTCAGCCGATGATGATGGGTCAGCCTCAACCCATGATGGTAGGTCAACCTCAGCCTGCAGCCTACGGTGGCCAGCCGATGATGATGGGTCAGCCTCAGCCCATGATGATGGGTCAGCCTCAGCCTGGGGCCTACGGTGGCCAGCCGATGATGATGGGTCAGCCTCAACCGGTAGCCTACGGTGGTCAGCCTCAGCCGATGATGATGGGTCAGGGTCAGCCCATGGTGGTAGCTCAGCCAGTGGGATATACTCCTGTTCAAGCATTCTAAACCTGCACTTGGTTCCCTCTCCGTTCGTTCCTCCGTCTATTGTTTTTCATTAACCCTGTTTCGTTTATCAGATTCTTTAGCCTTTCACCCTTCGATGAATTAGATAGATCACGGCGTCGCCGCTTTTCGTACCTATTTCTGATACAGCTTACCTTGTTGTGTGATGATAGAGGGACAGTCTCTTCTCCAGTCGACAAGCCTATATGTGGACATTGATACCTACTTACTTATACCTAAATGTTCATTTGTCATTCCCTGATCAGCTCATTTTGATCGAATTTTATTCTGCTTTAACTTCTTGGTTTCTTTCTCTTTTTCTTTTTCATTTGTAGCTGTAGACGTGACTGTAAAGGTGATACAATCGAAATTGCAGTGTACTAACTAAATAACTGTATCCCCTTGAACACTGTGATGCACTGTTTTCACTCGCGTTTGAAGCACACGGCACAGAGGAGGTGAATGCTTCGCCTGCATATTTTGAAGACTTCCAACGATAGCAGTATTCCTATCACGGACCATATATATGTACATATCTGTAACACTGTATGGACAGTGGCGGTGTTGCTGTAGCAGCGGCTCGAGCCGTTTCATTTTGGGTACCATCACTGCTGTTTGGCTGCTGCGTCGGTGGCGTCGGCAGCGCAGCAGAAGTCCAACCGTCATTTTTGGGTCCGAGATCTCCTGATGGTGGTCTATCAATGCACGTTAGGCGTTAGGCCATCCATCCTGTGTGAAGACGAATACATTCTTTCGCGTGTGTCCTTTGTGAGGAAAGGGCGTGTGTCGAAAGAG
>SMOI01000692.1:0-12856 GCA_008000375.1 Poteriospumella lacustris | reverse complement strand
GGACCATAAGCGATGCAGGTGAACGATGTATTCCTTCAGCGTGTAGATCCACAACTCTTCGTCGTTCTGACTGACAGCCGGCTCGACGGAGGGTCTCGATGCATTGACGCGATGGCGCTGTTCGTGTTCGTAGCAAAGCGAATGGAAGCTGCAGTAGATCCACGTCCACGTCGCTTCCGCTGAGTATTTGCCAACGATCGGCTGCAGGATGGTCGCCGCTTCTTGCAAGTGATGCCAGCCGATGGCGGAGGACGGACTGCTGGCCTTGAACTGGCTGTAGTGATGCCATCCCAGCGCCCACATCGCCGATGCATTGTCCAAACGCGCTGCGCCCTTCAGCAACAGAATTCCGGCGTTGCTCATCGCGTCCTTGCGGGTCGACGCGGGCCCGGTGCTGTCGAAGGAGTACAAGTACTGGCCCAACTCGCTGAGGAACTGGACCGTTTCGTCCCGTTCAGCGATTTCCTTCGGCACAGTGAGTGGCGCTTGGTAATAATCTTGGCAGCACCCGAGAAGTGCCTTCGCCGCAACAATGAGCTCAGCTTCGTGGTCCGCGTCCGAATCGCCCGTCCTGGCCGCGCTCAGACACAGCTCACGCCAATAGAAGTAGCACAAGCTGACGAGAGTCTCACGTTGTTTCGCTCGGATCAGTTGATTCAAGCGCTCCACGCTCGCTCTTTCTTTGGCTGATGGCGCTCGGAAAGGCAGCTTGTACAGAACGTTCATGATCGCTAGCCCCGCCTCTCTGACAGACGAGCGAAAGGCCGAAGTCAGAGAAGCCATCCTCGGAACGAAGAACACATAAAACGATGCCACAAACGAGACCATCCTCAGATATGTTTTGCACCGGAAGATCGCAGATTTGGGGTCGTTATCATCCAGCGCAGATGCACCGCCAGCTTCTCGCGCTTCATCGTCAGTCAAGAGGCGCGTGATGAGCTGCCGAACGACCTCGGCCACGTGCACGGTCACATCTGCTGACGACGATTCGGCAGCGTCGTCTTGAACAGTCCACGATAAGAACAGCTCCATGACAAAGCACGACACCAGGCTGATGTCGAAACCCTCCACAAAGGACTCGGTGTGAGCGTCGTATATCGACGCGGTGGCTTTGGTTGGCCGAAACGCAAACACTTTCGCATTGGCCCGATGGGACAGAAAATATTGGCAGCTGTTCTGCAGCTTCATGACGAGCGTTGACAACACAAGTTTGACAGAAGAGAGCTGCACCCAGGTCTCTGCGACCTTGCTCAAGGGCAACAGAGCGAATGGATAGCACCGTACCTCGGCGTGGTACTTCGTCAATGCCCCGCGAAGGTCTCGTGCGAATTCTTCCAACATCATCTGTGAGCTCGAATATGTCTGCCAGCTGTGAAGTACTAAAAGATATTTCGAAGCGACATTACCGGCCGTCGGTGCATCAAACCCGTGGGAGACATCCACCGCAGCTTCGACCCGATCTTCGTCGGAGTCTTCGTTCACAAGGACGCTGGGCTCGATAGGAGATTCTTGGGTTTCAGCCATGACTGCGACGGTTGACTGCGATTGTTTCGAAGACGGAGACGCTTTAGAGGCGCCAACTTGGCTGAGATCGAAAGTGTCTTTCGTCGTCTCGGCTCGGAGCGTCTTGGGTGCAGGCTGATGAGATGCTTCGTCACCACTCTCGCTCTTTCGCTTTCTCTTGCGAGAGCTGTCGAGTGACCGATCATCCGCGGAGTCAATATTCATCTGTGGAAGTTCAGCTACCTTTACCGACGTGTCGTGGTCGAATTCAAACCAAGTTCTTGGTGTGATGATTCGTCGAGGTCGTCGTGCGCGATACTCATTCGCTGCTGCTTCAGATGTTTCTGTTAAGAGGCCATCGCATTGAAAAATGCACTTTATCGGCATAAAATTACAAAATTACCTTCAATTCGGGCAGCTTCGGCAGCTTCGGCAGCTCTGGCGGCTGCGATAACCTGTTGAGACCGCTTGTGCTGATCAAACGAATCCTTGCAGTATTCCAACAGAGCTTCGAATGAACGAAGAGAATCTTGCTCTAAAATTTGATTTAGCTCTTCATCGTCAAACCGACGAGGAACTTGCCACCAAAGTGACAAAGGTGTTCGCTCGATGTCGCCTTTCGGATTCCACATACGCAACTGATGTACGCCTGACATTGTTTTGCACACGGACAAGATCGGCGAGAGCTTTGTCTAATTCTGTGCGTAATCACGGCTGTTGACTGTGGTTGAGTTGTGATTCCAATGACAGATGGCAGTGGATGGGGACACGTGAATTCATCGTCGTCGCTGACCGGGGGCTTCAAGCGGCGCGTCCTTCGCCCTTCCTCCTTCGCCCTTCGCCATGAAAAACCAAAAAACGAGGACGCCGGCCGTGTGGGGCTCGGTGCGCGCAACGGTGAGAGAGGGAAGGAAACCCGTTACAGATTTGGGAATCATTCTGAGAGGGAGCAGGAGGAGAGTATATTTCGCATTTCATTCAATCATTCATTCAATCTCGTGGAAAGACTGAGGAAGACCCGTGTACGCGAATTCTTCCATTGAAAAGTATTCTGTTGCTTGTACTGTGAACAGATTTCGCTGTCCAGAAATGAGAAATTTCTCGTTTCATCGCTTCGCTATTCTTCATCAGAAACGGAACAAAAGAGGAAAGAGGCTGTACTGCGCAGAAGTTAAAGAGCTTGAATGATAAATGCAGTGGCGAGGACTGGGGTTGCTAATCGTCCTCAATAAAGATGACGTCGTCCAGGTCCGAGTCGTCTGGCGCGGACGAGGTAAGCAAATCGATGACCTCCACCACAGGTGGTGGTGGCGGTGGCGGCGGTGGCGGCGGTGGCTGCAGTGGTTGACGCGGTAGTTCTGCAACTGGAACAGGGACTGTGACGGTGGGTCCAGCAGAAGGTGAAGTCACCGCCGCCGGTATCGTCATTGTGGCAGCATCGGCCACTGCCACCCCCAAGCGCGGCTCAGCAGCAGGTCCCCTCGTCGTGACAGCCCCCGACAGGACCGAGGGCACATTGACGCCCAGTACGTCAGTAGACCTTGACCCATCGCCGATTCCGTCTTCGGTCGGTCCCGCCGACGACGTAGTCCAGGGTAACCGAAACATCTCCGCCATGGCTCCCCCTCGCTGCTTCACCAGCGACGGCCACAGACACAACACGCCCATGAAAAACGACTGAAACGTACGCGGACGACACCGCTGCGGCGCTTCACTGGCGGCATCAGAACTGCTGCCGACGGCTTTCTTCCTCGGCGAGGCCGACGCTCGTTTGTACCGGAGATACCAGTCGCGCAGCGGCGGCATGTAATTGTCCAGATCCAGCCGCTCGTTCGCCGAGGCGAACTCGATGGGCGTCCCGTTGTTGATTTGCTTGGCGATCCACGTCGGGAGGTTTTGCATGGCTCTGAATTGCGCCGAATCGTCGGACGAGGACGACATGGCCGCCAACGTTACGCGAGGGTGTGGCCCAGGCCCCAGGCCGCCGCCGGTGGATTGACGCGGGTCCCAACACGTGCGTAGCACATCGAAATCGGTGGCAGACCACGGCACGAACTGTGTCGCATCCAGTTGCAGACTGGAGAGATGCTGGAACAGCTTCAGCACTGCTTCATCTTTCGCTGACGGCGCTGCTGGTGGTGTTTGTAGCGCGGCGCCTTGGCTGGCCTCGCCACCACCGCCAACGTCGTCGTCGTGATCAGCTTCCGTCTCGGCGGTCGTGTGCGATCGTCGCGCCATTTTGCACAGCTTCTTCCAGTACCGGCAGGCCTGCACCAGGTCTCCACCTTCGTGGTGCAGCAAGTGTAAGAGCATTTCTTCGTTCGCCGGGAAGTGGATCGGGATCGGTCGGTCGCCGTCGACGCTGCCCGGCAGTGTGAAGTGGGGCAAGGCGCGGACGACGCGTTGGGGATGCACGTGCCACACCGTCTGGCCGTCGTAGACCTCGTAGTGCCAGACGGCCTCGTGCTTCTCTTCTGTCACTTCCGTGGTGATGGAACTGCCAGCTACGGTGGCGGTGGCAGTCTCGGTGAGCAGCTGGTGAAGGTCGTGCGTCGACTGCGTGTTCTCGACGCTGTCCTCGCCACCACCACCGTCAGTGGCGCCTGACGATTTCTTGCTAGATTCGTTTGGCGGAGGACCGCTATTGCTATTGCTGTTGGTGTTCGTAGGGGGCTGCAGATAGTAGTCAACGACGCAGACCAGGCGAAGGTCTTTGCCGTGCGCGACGTTGAGGGTCTGTGCGGCGTCGGGATGGTCGGCGGCCTCCACCAAGCAGACGCTGCCTCGCGCATGCACTGGAGCTGCCATCTTCGACGAACTCGCCGTGATGCACTTGCCCTGCCACCGAAAGGACGGTTGATAGCAGCCGGTCCACAGCTGCGACCGCATGGCCCGCACCATTCCCGACGCGAGGTAGTCGCAGCACCGGGCTTCTCGTTGCGCAGTCAAAGCTTCCTCAGACAGCGACGACGGCGCCATCTCATCTTCCTGCTTCACGGCGAATGAGGCTGACGACGCGAGAGGGTCCCCTTTGGATTTCCGTTTGCCCTTCCGACGGCCGGACGTCTGCGACAGCTCGTCGACACAGGACGGCGACCAGACGCGATTGCTGACGATACGCGCCAGGTCATCCGCCGATAGTGCGGGCCGCGGTTCACACGGAGGAATGTAATGCACTTGAAACTTTGGCCCTACGGACGACGAGTGCTTCGCGGGCTTCGACTGCGAAGAGATCGAAAACTCCTTGTCGCTGTCGTCGGCACCGTCGCCGTCGATGCCGCTCTCCGACGACGCCAACGCGTCGAACTCGCAATCGTCACTCGCGTCGCTCCCTGAGCGCTGTTTTCTTCGTTTCGACGGGTGCAAACGCGACGAGGAGGAGGCGGAGGAGGCGCAAGAGCTGCTGTCGTCAATGTTGCTGTCGTGTCCCCCGTGCCGTCGCTGCGACCGGCCAGCCCCAAGCGACGATGATTTTCGCTTCTTCCCACTGCCTCTCCGCCCACTTTCGTCTTGTGCCCCATCAGTAATGGGAGCGCCGTCCTCAAGAGACGCGGCGGTAGTCGCCGTCATTGCCGCGGCCAGCCGCTGTTGGGTAGTGTCGATTTCTTCTTCGAGCGGCGCCAGCGCCGTGTCGACGGCAGCGTGTTCCAGCAATCGCGCTTGATACCGCAGATACGCAATCAACGACTTGGCCCCCGTGAAGTAATCCCATTCGGGGACGTATTTGTGGAGATTGTCAAACTTGAGTCCTTCTTGTCGCGTGAAGATGAGCTGCGGATCGTACAGAATGTGGTCGGGCAGGTGGCGGCCGTAGCCGATGATGCGCCACGATAACGAAATCTTTCCTTTCAGACACTTCCAAAAGGCAGAGAACGTATTGACAGGCAGCGTTTGTTTGTTGATCATCCGTTTCATCACGTTGAAGTCGTCGGAAAGGATGTAATTGGGTTCCAGAACGACCGCGTCAACGGCCACTGGCACCGGGGCTGGTACTGGTGGTGGCTGAAATGATCGCACGTCGATTAGTGATGAGGCTCCGACCGCTTGCTCAGCCATTGCTGTCACTTTGGGAACATCCCTGGGGGCCTCTTGAGACATCAAGGGACTCTTGGGAATGGACGAGCTGTCGGATCCCATGGCGATGGTGCTGCCGACACTTGATGCTGTGATTGTGAGATGCCCAAGCAATGCCGGTGATTCTCGGACGGTGGTGTTGTTCGCTATGGGCTTGCTACTGATGAACCTGATGGGACTTGACGTACCCAACTCTTGACTGGCAGTCTTATTCAGCAGGTTGGCTACTGCTTCGTCCCAAGGGTCGTCAAATGATTCAAAGTTCCAAGATGATTCCATAGCAAGTAGATTTCTGTTTCATCGCCGGTGGTAGAAGACTCTATGCAACAACCAAGAGGAGATTGCACATCATTATTGGCAGCGATACGTGTACGGGCACGATGAAGGGCGGCAGTGCAGAAACACTTTTAGAAAGACCAAGAAGTACGACAGAGAACTATCACAAAATCTCTTTGTAGTGAACCAATGTCGATCGTTTTGACCTCTTCGTACTACACAAACCAGTCTTCACCTGCAATCCACCTGTCACACAGCAGGAAGAGCCCCTTATTTGTTATGTGCGAAGGTACGAAGTGCTCTGATCGGCGGATCGCTGCAGACTTCGCTCCTCCGCCTCACACAACTGGTGGCGTTTCAAAATCGACACTGTTTTTATCCCGCGCTCACTTCGCACTCATCATTCCAGGTCGTTTCCCAGCTTATTGACGATGATGATCTTGTTGTTAGACCTCCAGGACATTCCAGAAACTAGTGCACAATAATCTCATGACTGTGGGGTACTGTATTTTCGTTTTGTTGTTAGCCATTGTCCGCTTTGTTTTCTCTGCACACTCTTTTATAAGAGACGAGAAGATGTTTCGTTGGTTGGATCCTAGATTCCTGCAAGGAAAATGGTGGCATTGCGATGATGGATTTCTTTGGCAAGGCGTGAAAATAATTCGAAAGAGAGGATCAGACCATCCCTACGATTATTGGGTTTCCTATGCCTCTGGCGCGTGTTTGGTGACGTCTGTTCAGTTGCTCGCTGCCCGATTCGACCCCGCTTCCGGCTTATTACACTTCAACCCCAAGGCGAATATGACTTTGGGTGGTCCATGGAAATTATTGATATCTTTTCAAGCGAACTTGGAGTCATATTCACCGGACGATGCTGTGTTCTTCACGAAGTCGGGCTTGGACAGCTTATACAACAAGCGACCAGACCTGTTTCAAAGCGCGTGGGAAAATGAGGAGGCGAACAAGGAACTGATGAAGTTAGCAACAAAGAAGTGGTCAGCTCCATTTGATTATTTCGGTACCTTGTCGCGGGAAGGAGGCGCATCAACCGCGGTCGAAGAAGTCATTTCACATGGAGCCGTCTGGGGCTTCAGTAATGCGCATAGGATCGATGAGGATGAATTGCGCAATCATCGACTATTGGAGTCCATTGCCGAGGGGAGGCAAATATCGTAACGTCGTTCTCACTTCATATCACATCAGTACATCATCGACAACTATCGCCCCGTTTAACTATTGCGACGTCTCTCCGCTGTTCTGCTTCACAACCTTCACTATGTATCTCCACACAAGAACCCTTGTAATAAGCTTGGACAATGCGACGAAGTTAGTGAAAGTTTGGCACAAGGAGAAGGAGAGACTCTTCGCCCTCAACAACTAACAAGACTAATGAGTGCCCAATCAACCGGGTTTCGAGAGGATCAGAGATCTGCATCGACGACCAGCGTCATTGGCTTCATCGAGAATGGGGAAAGAAGTTGCATCCCAAGCAGAAGGGACGCAGAACAAGTTTCCGATAAGTCTTCACTGTCACCCAGGAAAGAGACTCGGCAACAGCACTGATACAATGGAAGGAGAAAACAGGGTCGACAAGCGAATTCAAGAGAACGCGAAACGGGATGGGGGAGAGAATCGTATACGGAAAGAAGATATAGACCGCGCAGAGCGCGGCGCAGTCAGCAACATGTGCGAAAAATACTTTAAGCAAGACAGGACAGAAAAGAGCAAAGAACTCTACCGACTACAATATATGCATCACCGCATTCCAACAACCTAACAACGAAAGACAATCCACCAGCGACAACTGTTCACCCGTGATCTCTTCGACCGTTCCGAGAAGCGAACACGGCCTGGGCAGCCAGCGAAGGAAGCAAGGAAGCGAGGGCGCGAGGACGTCTTTGAAAATCACTGATGAGAGAATGAAAGGACGACAAATCACTCATCGGAGGGACTGCGCGGAAACTCCAGTCCCTCCGAGACCATGACGACGACGAAACAAAATCATAAAACCAAACCGTTCTCTAGATACAAATACAACCACGCGCTGCACCACATTCTAACAGCAACAGCAACAGAACACAACAGAACTCAATCCAGTGCATTGGATTGACAACAGGAACAGTGAGACAAGCAAAATAAAAGCAAAAACCATTGGGACCGCCACGCCTTGCCATGTATGAGAACAGAAGGAAACAAAAGCAATGGCGAATTGATGCAGACGATGAGATGAAGGGGAAAGAAAATAACCGAAACGGATTCGGCGTCGAAGAGAGAGCCCGTGGTGTGGAAACGACGCTGTATCATACGGCACGAATGACCCTATGACTCGGGCGATTCAACTAAACGAGCTGATGCTTCAAGATCCTCGCACACAACGCACAAATGATGAACACGAGACTTCTTCGACCTGAAAAACTACACGCAACGCACTTGATGTCGACACGCTCTACAGCAGTGCGACTGAAGGACGGGGGCTCAACTAAAGACTTTTGCGAGCAGAAAGGACCAATCGCAGACACATCGTTGGACGTCAGCGGCAATGCTGTCGCGACCGTCGCTGTGGTAGAACCGACGCGAAGCGACCACAACCCGCTCGATTGCCCATACGAAATGATCAGCGTCGAGGATCATGAACTGGCGGCAGGAAGAATCGAACACAATCAAAGGGCATCGATCAATGGGCGTCAGACCCATCGCTACCCCGAAGGGATGCGTGAGCTGAGCTTCGCAAGACTCCAGGGCCCCATCAGATCGACAGATCACCGACTGCGTGATGCCCACAGCTCGAAACGCCTCGTCAAGCAGTGCTGGTGCGGGGAATTGCCCCGGAAACGATGACCAGGCCGCTGGTGCCCAATATTTACGGCTGACGGCGGAGGTGGACTCGTAGACCGCCCAATCGACCGGGAGAGATTGCAAAGCATCTCGCAAGTCTGCCACGATACCAACGAATCCTGCCACTTGTGAATCGCTGATTTTGAACGACGAGCGAAGCATTGCTGACACCTCGTCTTGGCTCGATGTTGTCATCAATCGAACATACAACGCATCCAACAGCCACACCTGACTGCTTCGCGCATCGCGCTCATCGGCATCGTCATCGCTCTCCGCCATCGTTGTCATGTGCTCTTGCACCATACCGCGTCCGACGCGAGCATAGTCGAGCCAGTGTACTTTGTGGAAGGCGTCCGCGGACCAGCGGTGTTCAGAGAGGTGAAGGAAGAGTTCGCTGCGACAGAAGGCTTGCAAGGCAACGGCAACAGTGAGCTGCACGACAATACCGTCGATGGAATCGCCACACAGCCACCATTCCTCCGACAACTCGGGGACTGATAGAGTGAGAGGGGCAAAGGATAGGGCTGCAACTGGGGATCTGGGAATTTGCACAAGCTCGAGAATCCAACAACCACTGAAGAGATAGCGGACGAACGCCCGCAAGATGCTCTCATCAAAAGATATGAACGTAATTTTGTTTTGCAAATCATCCAACAGGGTGTCGTCATTGGGTGGGGTTGCAATCGACTCGTCGGCTTCGAGTACACCTGCAGTACTAGCAGTGCGGGAGTCATCCGATGACCACGTGGCAGAACAGTCGCCCTCCATCACAACAGTAGCATCTTCTTCATCATCAGTATCGCAGTCCAACTTGCATAATTTTGGGTTTTGTGCCACATGATTATCAGCCGGTGCAAGCATCTTCTATCGAGGTGAAGAAACTTCGCTACTCGCTGTTTTCGAATAGAAACCCCTTTCGCGGCTTTTCAGTGAATCGTCGAAGTTTTCGCAAAAGGTTGCTGTTGTGACTTCCCTGGACAATTGGTCTGTTGATTATGGTCGACAGATGAACAGTGACGTCGTGTGCAACTTCGATGATGAGTCCTCGCTCTACCTCGCGTGCGCACGCACTCACGAACGACGTGACGCAGATGACGTTGACCCAGCTGGACCCAGGATGCATGGAGTTCTGTGCAGTCCTGGGTATCTCGGGTCAATATTATCGTGGGAGCGGAAACAAGAAGGAACACGCAATTATTGCTGACGTCGGATGTTCTGAGCGACGTCAGCATCGATGACCACTTTGGGGTCTTGACTTCACCAGTTCAGTTGAATCTTTCATGCAAACAACCATCGCTAAAACTGTTGGGTAAAAGTTATTTTGACGCTTTTGATCCTCAGTGACATCAGCCACCGCAGCAATGGGACAATCGAACTCAGTCCTGCCCGACAGAGACAGCCTGGATGAGTTCAGCCGTCAATTTATCGACGACAAATTGTCTCACATCAGCGACGACGAGCGCACTGCAGTGTACGAGTTCGAAGGCCTTCCAACTTCACCTGGCGAAGAAAGTGACAAGACCTGTTGCGCACTCTTCGCTGCCCTCGAAGACCTCCGCACGAAGGATTCGTTTGTCTTTCGGAAGCACCACTTTGCCCCTGTGTTCGTTCGCTACCTGTTTCATGGCATGTGGGTCCTCGACATTCTTCAAATCCCTTATGGGGCAGCAGCTACTTCCGCTGCCACGCAAGCGATTCCGGTCCAAATGGCACCGCCGGTCGCTGCCTCTCAACGATTTGCATCGATCATTGCATTGTTCGAATCCTCATTCGTCGCCGACAATATCAACGGGCATTCATGGCTTGAGTTGCTGAAAGACACTGCGCGACAGCTGGGAGAGTCCTCGTCGTGTTCCGCCGACTACTCTTGGCCTCCGACACGCGATGACAAATCAAAATTGCTCCTCCATCTCACCATTGCGGTCGCCTTGCAAGCCTTCTGTCGCAGCGAGCTCTTCCTTCACCTCTCCGAACACCACTGGTCCGCGGACGCCTTCCACAAAGTACACTGGCTCGACTATGCTCGCGTCGGACGCGGCATGGTGCAACAGCACATGGCAGCGATGGTGGAGAGCGACGGCGATGCCGAGGAGCGCGATGCGCGCAGCAGCCAGGTGTGGCTGTTGGATGCTTTGTATGTTCGATTGATGACAACATCGAGCCAGCGCGAAGTGTCCGCTGTGCTGCAAGCTTCGTCTTCGTTGGACGCTGAGACCGAAGAACCTCAAATCACGTGGTTGACCGAACTGGAAGAAGGTTTGAAGGCGTTGCCCATCGACTGGGCGGTCTGTGAAGTTCGCCCCTCCGGGAATCCGAACCAATTGGCGTGGCGGTCCGTGTATCGCCACTCTTGCGCGGTCGTTGACGATGGCGCTGCATTGAATCAGGCTATGCCATGGAAAGACCATTTCCATGGCCCTGTAGCCCACCAATTGTCGCATCGCCTTCTAACGTCTCCCTCCGTGACGGCGCTGATGTACTCACATGCGCATGGCGTCGTCGCGGACAACGCGCCGATCTCCATCAGTGTAGCGACGCCTATTTTCCGCTGTCCTCTGTTGATGTCCGATTGGAAGCAGGAGGACGCCCTTGCCTCGGCGTTTCCATCGTCGTACGAATGGGACGTACATCGTGTCGTTGTCGCGTCTGTGTCAACATCGGCGCTGCCATCCTCCGCCGTGCGAGTGTCTGCCATTGGCACCGCATCTGCCGGCTCACTTTGGCACAGCAACGCCGACGTTGCAAAGTTCGTCGCCGCCACGGAGTTGTCTTTCCTCCTCGCGCAGATCCTTGGTTAAACCCCCTCGTGTGTGTGTTTCATTTGTCGCGTTGTCCCATTGGCTTTTTCCTCTTGGCTATTGCTGCCAGTTTATGTTTCTTTCGGTGGTGCGATGCTCTGTAGCCACCCCTCCCGCGTTTTCTCGCTGACACTCTTCCTCGTTTCGCTTTTCTTGTTTCCCTCTTTCCCTCCTTTCATCGATTGTTGTGCGTTTTGTTTCCTCATTGTTTCATTGTCATTGCGTCATTGTCGCGCGGCGGTTCCTGCATCTCTCAAACTGTGTGTGTGTCGGCCCAACGGGCTGTGTGCACGATCGTGTCCACTCAGCGGGTGTCTCCTCATTGTTCCATCCCTTGTCCCTTGGTCCCTCCCCCCTTGCCATTCCCTCCTATCACATCCTCGTTCTTCACATCCTCGTTCTTCACATCCTTACCCCCCGCCCCCGCCCCCGCGCTCTTGGTCCTCGTCGTCGCTACTGGTGCGGCCTATCGAAGAGCTCTTCTCGCGAACTTTGATCCAAGTCGAATCTATGTGGCGCAGACCGTTTCATTCGTTTCTTTTCGTCTTGGCTATGTCGCAATCCATGAATATGGCGGCTTCTTTGCGGCCTATGTGTGTGAACCGATCTCTACTATGTTAAACCAATCACGAACGTTAATCTGGACACGTCACCGAGGGTCAGTTCCCGGTTGCTCTCTATATGTTATTTCTATCTGCGCGCGTCGTGCACGACGAAGGGAGAAGCAAACCAGTTCCCTTCAAGGTCGTTGCAGTGACGGCGTCGGCCAATCCTGCTCCATTTTCAATGTTCGCTATGTGGGGCCAGTTCGTGTCGTTGGCGATGCTTAGTCCGCGAAGCATTGGTGAGGCAACGCGCTCTCTTATATCTAGTTTATTATTCGTTCTGGCCGGACATGTCCGCCGTGTGCCCCATCCCTCGTCTGTTCCCTCCTGTGTAGAATTGAGAGAAGGCAGAACGTCAAGTTGCGGTTATGGGACAATGAATATCGTTGATTCTTTGGATTTTACGCCTCGTTTTTCAATCCTCTCGTCGCTGGGCCTTTTCATCATCGCTGTCAGTGCACCACCATCACCGGTCCGGCGACCGCGGCCCGGAGTATTCTGAATGCTCTTCATCTCTCTCGTACTCTCTGTGGCAGAACTGCCTCTTCTTCTGCCCATCCTGCTCCTGTGCGTATCTGTCGTCAGTCAATCCGTCGAACACCGCGCGTCCAAGGCTCTTATCTCTGGACCCGCGGCGTCGGCGCCCTTCCCCCCTCCCATCGGATAACTCTTCACTGTTGCTGCCTCGCTGTCTTCCTGTTGCCTTTTCTTTTTCGTTCTGTTTCGTTTCCTGTGCGGTGCGTGTGCGTCATGGGCAGTCTCTGA
>SMOI01000691.1:0-12882 GCA_008000375.1 Poteriospumella lacustris | reverse complement strand
ACGACGAAAAGGGTGCATGGGTACAAACATCGTCTCCGACGTACAGGTGAGTAGTTTGAGGGTTGCCATAGGTTTCGAAGTATTTGACGTTGGAGCTGACGTCGCTGGTATACTGAAGACCACTTATCACCAACGAAACAATGCCACCAGCGACGAAGAAAGTTCCCAAAAGAAAGCGCTTGAGATCCGACATGATTCGTAGATGATGGCTTGAAGAAAAATGATTGACAGTTTTTGACCCTGCCAAGATATTTGATTGACGGTCCGGTCCACTAGGAATCTGGCTGCCGGGTGTGCAGCGGCCTCACACACACAGTTTGCCCAGAAACGCAGAGTGTTGAGCTTGAACCTCTTGCGTAACAACTAAAATCATTCGATCCTGCTTTGCGTTTTCACAATTTAATTGGACCATCCATTGAAGTGATGGAAATGAAGCACATCAATACTATCAATCCTGACAGAAGCGAAGTTGATTGTAGGTAATGACATGAAGATCTTGCACAGAAAGGGATGATATTCCGAACGACTTCGCACCATGGATACATGACAATCCGGCGGAAGAGAAGGAGTCAGTGAATAGGAAAATACAAACTGCAGGTCAGAAATGGTGCAGTAAGACCACTTTACCTTGTATCACGACAGAGATTCAAAATGGCTCATGCGTAACTGCGGTCCGACGCTGGAAAATCGATTTGATGCGACCACATTAGCGATCAAAGTCTTGACTCATTTCGTGTTTAGCTCTTCCAAATACAACCCAGTATGATAGATTATGACGGTCTACTTGCAGATGAAATCATTTGGCCATATTTATAACCTAACCATGACGGGATTCGTGGACTGGAGGAGTTTATGGAGGTTCTGTTACACGAACTTCAAGATGGGTAATATATTAAATGACACGGTGAGGAATTGAACGATACTCTTTCGACAAGACACCGCTATGAAAACACAGAAAAGCCATACGGCAAAATAAAGACATATCCCGCGCTTTCACCAAGATATGGATGAGGCAATGCCAATGGACAAAATACAAATGGTAGAAGATATTAATACTCTCTGAGCGATAGCACCCGCAATCGACGATTGACACGTCAGTCGATTTCTTCCTAAATTTCCGACGAAGCGAGAGAACCGCTTTTAGAAGCACGAGGATTGGAGTCGGTGTAGGTGGCTGAACCAGAGCCACCGGAGGTACTCTTCTGGTTCTGCGCTGGCATCCAGCAGTACAACACCCAGCAACCCAACACCATGATACACGCCAAGAGATCCAACGCAATCGTCACTCCGTACGTCGCATTGTCACATTTCAGACTCGCGTAGTCGTACCAAGTCTCCCACATCGACACGCAAGCGTCCGTCGAGTTCACCAGCGCCGTGATGTCCGCCACCGTCACCGTGAACCAAATGATCGCCAGGGAGAACATGCTCCAATACACAAACGACGGATATGTCTCGGTGACAAACTTGAACAAGAGGGCGATACCGCCGAGAAAGGTCAACGCCGCCACACTCATTCTGTACGCCGTGTTCGCTTGTCCATATCCACAGAACGAAGAACACTCGTAACCATCCGAACAGGAGAATTTGAAAGGCCTCAACGCCGAAAAGGGAGAAGTGGTACAAATATCGTCTCCGGCGTACATGTGAGTAGATTGAGGGTTGCCATAGGTTTCGTAGTATTTGACTTCGGAGCTTACATTGCTGGTGTACTGAAGACCACTGATCACTAACGAAATAACACCACCAGCGATGAAGAAAGTTCCCAAAAGAAAGCGCTTGAGATCCGACATGGTTCGTAGATGATAACTCTCAACCAGGTGACTAAAGAAAATGAGACCGACTGAGATCGTCGAAAGATGCGATACCGAAGATACCTGGCTGGATACTGGATACCAAAGGATGCTGCTGAGTGCGAAGCCCAAACTTGCAGACTTTCCCAGATCTTATAGCTACTTACCGCAGCCATTTGTTGTCATCAGATCACTATTACTGAGATACCCTGAGACCTGCGACATGAGAAAGATTTGTACGCAAGTCTACACGCAGCAGATCTCGGATCTCCCATCTCGGATCTCCCAGTCGTTTTTTTGGAGAACAGAAGGAGTTCGACGAACATGAACCAGAAGTAAGAGTAAACACAATACAATTTGAAGCTGTTCCCACCTTTCTTGTTGCAAAAATGACTCATCGACAGAACCCAGACCACGTCGGGCCGATTCCCACTGTGCCTTGTCAATATTTTGGCACTTTTCAAGGCTGTACGAGAGGGAAGAATTGCACGTTTTTGCACGCGGATGGTAGCGAGTTCTCACACAACTATCGTAACGTGTATTCACCTTTCTACGTGGTCCCAGCGACTCATCCAGATGCATACCCATCGAGAGGAGCTAAATACTGTGTTCGTTATCGGGTCCAGGAGATTGGAGACAACCAAGCGAGATTTAGGCAAGACCGCACAGTGTACTTCCAGTCGGCTTTTGATGCGACCGTGGCGATGGAGAACTCGACGAAGAAATATTTGATTGACCTGGTGTCCGACTCGGCAGTGGGCGATGACTGGACAGGTGGACATCCACCGACTGATCCCAGGTTCTACGAGAACATCACCACGTACTTGAAGTTCACATGGGTTCGGCAGCTGGAAGAAGGAAAGGTTCTGTGCTGTCGTATCCCCAATAACACTCCTGCCAGAGACTTCGCTGAGAGCCGTGGCATCTCTGAGTACTTCCTCGCATGGAATAGCGGGCTGACGAACCGCGCCGGGCAAGATGTGTTCTTCCTCGCCGTTCAGCAAAGCTCCTTCATGCTCCCTCCTGCGTTCATTCTATTGAAATCCGGTATTTACACCGGTTCATTACCATCTGAATTGCTCGGTGGCACGGAGCCGCTATCGCTGACAATGCAGCCGTTTGAGACCAGTCCACCGCGTCCGCGCTTTGTGCCTCCTCGCGATCCATCGCTGCTCTTTGATGACGAGGCACTCGTCTCACCAGATGTTGCTCACATGATGGAGAACGCGGCACGCTTCTTGGAAGTCGGAGTCATGGATGAAGCCGAGTTCATTCTCGGCGACGGCCGTACGCGTCTGGATAACGCTACCTGGCCGGCCCCCAACGATCGCCGCTACCAGCTGTCGGACGGTCGCTATCTTGCGCTGCTCGCACCAGGGAGCACCATGCCATTCTTCCGCAGAAATCGTTTTGGAATGCGCAGCTTTCAATACCTGCTAACCCAGTGGAAGGATGAAGCCGTCGCGCGATGCCGTCGCACCCGCGGCCTGGTTGTTCCGCAGTTCTACTACCGCGAGGTCAACGGTTTCTATCGCGGCGAGTTGCAGCTTCTGCTGCCCCTGTACTGTGGAACAAGCAGTGTCAAGTTGGCACTGACCCTGGCCTTCGAACGGCGCCCTGACAATGTTGACGATGGGCGGGTCGACGAGTACTGGTACGTCGCCAAGACGGTGCTGATGCGGGAGTGGGCGCGTGGAAATGCGCGCTTGTTGTCGTGTCCCCAAGTCCACTGGATCAACGAGAACTAGACCTCTTATTGGTCTTCCATCGGATGATCCACCTTCCCCATTCCTCCTTTCCTCGACTCTTCTGTCGCGCAGTATTCAGACGCCTAACAGACGCATCGACACTCTCCTGTGTCATGAGCATGTAGCATTCATCCATTAATCTTCTAAGATCTTATTCTAAATTAACCATCGATATGTACGGTCGTTGCAGCCATGGAGAAGGTGGCCTTTCTTGTCTTGTGTGGGTCCGTTAGTTAGTAAGTTGCGTCGGATGGCGGTGTTGACTTACGGCGACAGAGAAGTGAAACGGTTTTTTGATGGACTTCTTATCTGACTAGCTCACCAATTGGTGTGCCTAACAGGCACAATATGTTGTACTTCAGTGAGTTTTCATCGATCGTCGATCGCGGCGGACGCGATCGCCGTCTGCAGCGGCCAGCACGCGGATTTGCAGGCATTTGATAACCTTCTTACCCATTTCACAATCGATTGCGAAGTACTTGTATCGACGGGGGAGTCCTTCAAGCGACGGTCGTCTTTTATTCTGATTCTATAGCGGCCTGTTGAACAGTAACGCAGCTGTTTTTGTTGGATTCTTCGACATTCATCGACGGTAGTGGACACCATGAGCGACCAGGATTTGGCAGCAGTAAACGACATCTTCCAGGACAGTGACGACGAAAGCACGGGTCGTGCGGCGCCCGCGACCACCACTGCAGCGCGCGCCGATCTGGACGACATTTTCGGCGATTCGACGGACCGCGGGTCTCGAGCGGCGGCTCCGAAGGCGGGCACATTGTCGGGCCTGTTCGACAGTGACGACGAGGAGGAAGACAAGCCGACAACGAAGAAGCGGTTGACGAAAGGCGACGACTTGTTCGACAGCGACGACGATGGCAGCGAGGCGGACGCGCCGAAGAAGCGCAAGCGCCTGGGCATGAAGAAGAAGCGCCAGCTGCAGGACAGCGACGACGAAGACAACGAGGACGGCGACAATCCGTTCAAGAAGAAGAAACTCGAGAAGAAGCGCGAGAAGAAGCGCGAGAAGAAGCAGCGGCCGCAGCGCGAGAAGCCGGCGCGTTCCGCGGACGGGTCGGCGACGGGCGTGGACCAGGGCGACGAGTACGACTCCGGCAACGAGCGACCGCGCACGAAAGACGACGACGACTTCCTCAGCGGCGAGAGCGACGACGACAACGCGGCGGTGGTGCGCGAGTACGACCAGGACAACCAGGACTTCGACGACGACCGTCCGCGCAAGTCGGCGGCGGCGAAGAAAGTCGGCGGCGCCGCGACGGCTTCGTCGTCGTCGGGCGGCAAGAGCGGCGGCAACGATCCGTTCTCGGTCGCATTGGCCAATCTGAAGGCGAAGAAGGTGGAGCAGTGGTCGGACATGGAGAAGCAGGCGTACGTGGACCGGCTGAACATTCGCATGCGCGAGGCGTGCAAGCGCGACGACGACATCATGGTGGAGAACCGCAAACGCGCCGGCATGGCGCCTCCGCAGCCGGCGTTGCACAAACTGGAGATGTTGGAGACGGTGAAGCACGCCTTGTCGATGGCGATGCTGTGGCACACGATGATGGAGCGCGACATGCTGATCACGCTGGGGTACTGGATCCGTCCGCGCAGCGACCAGTCGTTGCCGGCGCTGTCGATCCGCTCGGCGATCTACGAGGCGCTGCTGAAGCTGCCGTGCATGCCGGACCATCTGAAGAAGTCGTCGATGGTGGGCGAGGTGCCGATCAAGCCCATCGGCCACATCATCTTCGAGCTGGTGAAGCACAAGCAGGAGACGCCGGAGAACAAGAAGCTGCTGCGGACGATCGTGGACAAGTGGAGTCGCGACATCTTCTCGAAGGGCACGGAGGTCGTGCAGTCGTTGGCGGCGTACCGCAACGACGCCGAGATCCACGCCCGTCTGGCGTCGAAGTACGACTCGGCGAGTCAGGCGCGGCTGAAGGAGGAAGAAGAGGCCAAGTACAAGAAGGAGAACCACCAGCGGGCGCGCGCCCCGATGATCCTGGGCCACATGTTCACGGTGCAGCCGGACATCGACAAGAAGGCCCTGCAGCGAGCACGCAACAAGGCGGCGGCGAACAAGGAGGACGAAGCCATCGAGGTGGCGGACACGAGCAGCGGCGGTGGAGGAGGCAGCGGCGGCGACAAGAACGGCAAGAACGCGGAAGGCAGTCGCGCCTCGCTGTTGAAGCGGATGGAAGGTGGCGCGCGCGGCGGCGGGGCCGCAGGAGGTGGCGCGAAGCGGGCGGTGTCGGTGTCGGTCGCGCGTCCGGCGTACGACTTCCACTAGGCGAGTGTGACGTCGTTTCGTGCGTCGGTTGCTGTGGCTGCGACGAGGGTATTGAAATGGGTCGTATTGTGGTCGATTCGTGTTCCCGGCCAATGGGTAACCGGAACATGCGTGTAATTTTCGCTCTGTAATTTATGTTTGACATTCCTCACAGTTGCGTGCGCAGCCTGCGTCGTCCGCGGTCCTAGTGCAGAGGTCTATGGCGCCCCTCATCGCCACCGACTGTGAATCGAAACAAAGAACATGAATTATAAAGCGCTATTACAAGCCGCACGGTGCAACCCATCAGTGCCAATCGCCTCCCACGCAGACACAAAGGCCATGCGTCGTCCCGCGCGACTAGTGGAAGTCGTACGCCGGACGCGCGACCGACACCGACACCGCCCGCTTCGCGCCACCTCCTGCGGCCCCGCCGCCGCGCGCGCCACCTTCCATCCGCTTCAACAGCGAGGCGCGACTGCCTTCCGCGTTCTTGCCGTTCTTGTCGCCGCCGCTGCCTCCTCCACCGCCGCTGCTCGTGTCCGCCACCTCGATGGCTTCGTCCTCCTTGTTCGCCGCCGCCTTGTTGCGTGCTCGCTGCAGGGCCTTCTTGTCGATGTCCGGCTGCACCGTGAACATGTGGCCCAGGATCATCGGGGCGCGCGCCCGCTGGTGGTTCTCCTTCTTGTACTTGGCCTCTTCTTCCTCCTTCAGCCGCGCCTGACTCGCCGAGTCGTACTTCGACGCCAGACGGGCGTGGATCTCGGCGTCGTTGCGGTACGCCGCCAACGACTGCACGACCTCCGTGCCCTTCGAGAAGATGTCGCGACTCCACTTGTCCACGATCGTCCGCAGCAGCTTCTTGTTCTCCGGCGTCTCCTGCTTGTGCTTCACCAGCTCGAAGATGATGTGGCCGATGGGCTTGATCGGCACCTCGCCCACCATCGACGACTTCTTCAGATGGTCCGGCATGCACGGCAGCTTCAGCAGCGCCTCGTAGATCGCCGAGCGGATCGACAGCGCCGGCAACGACTGGTCGCTGCGCGGACGGATCCAGTACCCCAGCGTGATCAGCATGTCGCGCTCCATCATCGTGTGCCACAGCATCGCCATCGACAGGGCGTGCTTCACCGTCTCCAACATTTCCAGTTTGTGCAACGCCGGCTGCGGAGGCGCCATGCCGGCGCGTTTGCGGTTCTCCACCATGATGTCGTCGTCGCGCTTGCACGCCTCGCGCATGCGAATGTTCAGCCGGTCCACGTACGCCTGCTTCTCCATGTCCGACCACTGCTCCACCTTCTTCGCCTTCAGATTGGCCAATGCGACCGAGAACGGATCGTTGCCGCCGCTCTTGCCGCCCGACGACGACGAAGCCGTCGCGGCGCCGCCGACTTTCTTCGCCGCCGCCGACTTGCGCGGACGGTCGTCGTCGAAGTCCTGGTTGTCCTGGTCGTACTCGCGCACCACCGCCGCGTTGTCGTCGTCGCTCTCGCCGCTGAGGAAGTCGTCGTCGTCTTTCGTGCGCGGTCGCTCGTTGCCGGAGTCGTACTCGTCGCCCTGGTCCACGCCCGTCGCCGACCCGTCCGCGGAACGCGCCGGCTTCTCGCGCTGCGGCCGCTGCTTCTTCTCGCGCTTCTTCTCGCGCTTCTTCTCGAGTTTCTTCTTCTTGAACGGATTGTCGCCGTCCTCGTTGTCTTCGTCGTCGCTGTCCTGCAGCTGGCGCTTCTTCTTCATGCCCAGGCGCTTGCGCTTCTTCGGCGCGTCCGCCTCGCTGCCATCGTCGTCGCTGTCGAACAAGTCGTCGCCTTTCGTCAACCGCTTCTTCGTTGTCGGCTTGTCTTCCTCCTCGTCGTCACTGTCGAACAGGCCCGACAATGTGCCCGCCTTCGGAGCCGCCGCTCGAGACCCGCGGTCCGTCGAATCGCCGAAAATGTCGTCCAGATCGGCGCGCGCTGCAGTGGTGGTCGCGGGCGCCGCACGACCCGTGCTTTCGTCGTCACTGTCCTGGAAGATGTCGTTTACTGCTGCCAAATCCTGGTCGCTCATGGTGTTCACCGTCGATGAATGTCGAAGAACTCAGCGAAACAAACGGTCTCAGTATCTATCGGGCTGAATATTCTGCTACCGATTTACAGGCGGCTGTGGAATCAGAACAAAAGACAATCGTCGCTGGATAGTCTCCTCGTTTACGAGAGTTGTGAAATAGCGAAGGCTATTATTGGTAAACTCTGACGAGTTCCCTGGCGAACTCGCGGCCTCGTCGAAATGGACCACACATCTCAGTCATGTACAGAACTTCACGATTGATATTGTTTATTATACTTAGCACATGAATATTCGGTACGTGCAATACGTTTCACTTTGTTTCGCTGCGTCGCTGCCCATCGCCACTGTTGCATTCAACTGCCGCCCCTCGGCAAACAGAGGTTGTTGGTTGTGCTCATTGGTCCGCGATTGGGCCTAACAGGGGGCACGCACCGCGGCACAGGCGAATAGACTAATAGTCTATTCGTCTGTGCCGCGTTGCGTGCACCCCCCCCCCCCTTGTGTTGGGCAGCGATGTCCCCTCTCACGCGGTGCGATGCATACCATAGACATGACAGAGAAATACAAACAACAACGCTGGTCAACAATGCACTCGTACTTACTGATGACTATTTACAATGTAACGGATCGCTGTGTTTCTGAAACCAATCGCATGAGACTGGTCCATGTGTCGAAGGAATCACAGCACCACGGCGTCGGCTGGAGGTACGTGCCAGCTCGACGGCCACCAAGCCATCGACAAGCTTTACTTAAGACGGCTAAGAAAAACAAATAAATAACCACACTGACCCACCACGACCGATCACTGCGCCGGAGACCAGCGCGTTGTCACACGTGAGAACTCGACAAAAGCGCTGGACACGATAAGATGGGAGAAACAAGCAGAGAGTCTTCGATCGCAGAACCTCGTCCACAAGGCGTTTAGTCTATGAGCCCCATTCACACTACACAGAACAGCAGCAGATGATGGTGGTCGGTTAGAGATCAGCGAAACACGAGATGAATCGGCGAGAGAAGTAAAGGAGGGGAGGAAATGAATGCAATAGAGAGATGTACCGCAGCTATGACTCGAGCTTCTTCCACGGTCTGTTGCCTGGCGCACCCATCCACGAGGGATGTGTAGCGACCGAGAACAACGAAAAGAAAGAGGATCTTAAGTACCACGATGTCACCAACAAAACGAAACGTATGTCAAGAACAGATACACGTTTCAAAAGGGTCGCGATGCGCCCCGCCGATGAAGTGATGTCCCAGGGAATGTGACTCTACGATGCATTAGTAGGCCGTACTCGATCGTTCCGCCGTGAAGCAGATCGATTCCGTACGACCTTGACTACCCACACGAAGTGGCTGTCGCACTGCAGTGTATCTGATCCTGGAGGGTCGCGGAGCTGGCCACAAGTAAAACAACAACCACAGCTCCCAACGACTCACACAAACACGAAAAAATGCAACAAACAACAAGCAAGCAACAAACAGTCCCCAACCCCGCTCAAAGCCATCGGAATGCCCTCTTACCTGTTCACTGCATGGGCTGCGACGGGAAATCGCCATGATGCACGCGGTAGACGGCGTGCAGCGTCCGCTGCAACTCAGCGACACTGAGGCCCTGACAGCATGACGCGAAGTTGTAGTCGTGCGACGAAGAAAAGCGGGCCGTTTTGTCCTGTTCACGCAGTAAGTACTGGGTGGTGGACGAATTCTCTTTCCAATCGGCGAAGAGACGAGGCAACAGGTCGCGGTTCACCACCAGGGCCAAGTCACGTATCAAGCGGTGATACGACACAAAGGCGAAACTCGACTTCTGACGCACAGATGTGTGCAAATGCATCAATGGATAGAGGTAATGAGCTTCGCAGAAGCCCAACAGACGTCGCGCCTCCGGATAGAGCATCGTTGGGCTACTGAACGCATGCCAGACCATCGAAATGTACGACACCATCGAAGGCACCGATTGCACAGGATCCCTTAGCAGGCACACCACTTTTGCGGACGGGAAAGTCGCACAGAGGCTTTCCAGACGCAAGGTGAACGCTGGATTCTTGCTCACGAAGATGAAGGTCTTCTTCGACACGCTCGGTGCCGATGCCGGTCCGCTTGTTTCCGACCGACGAAACGGCAAGAACACGGTCGCAGAAGCCAGTGTTGCCGTCTGATAATCATGAGCGGATTGGACAAGCTGCTTGAAATACAAATGACGTTGCACGCACGCGTGATAGTACTCGAAAATCATCAAGCGAGTACTTAACGGCAGCAGCTTCCGACGGTCAAACTTCAACATCTTCTTTTGGTACCCCGCAATGCCATCAGACAACTTGATGCCAGGATTCAGAGCATCCATAATGTCTGGCATCATGTCAGGATGGAAATCGTACATGATGAGGGGGCTACCCACATCGGATGCCGCAGGGAAGAAGAAAAAGAGTAGCTGTGCCAGACCAATATGCATCATCAACCATTCGTCCTCCTCTGCCTCCATCAAACCGATAGGATGCACAGAAATATGCCCAACTAAGCGGTGTTCGATCGACATAATCGTTCGATACACCGTACCCCAGAGCAAGAATTGGTCCAGAGCATACAGCGCATGGAACCACACCTTCCAGGTGACAGGAACAGCGAAGAGGATTTCCCACGTACGAAACGTGGTAAAGGAATATCCGCCATTCTTTGATTTTGAAGAAGATGATGACGGCTCACTCTTGCACTCAGAGAGAAGACGATGCAACCATGTAGTACCCGACCGAGCGTTACCAACTAGAAACACGGGGTTTTCAACCTTCGTCTCTTTCCAGAGAGGATAGAAAATGTCGTCAAGCCAAAATCCAACGTGGTTCCATACAACTAACGCCGACAGAGTGACGGCCAAGACGTAGAGAATGAAAATTCGCCGCAACGTCAACCGAAACGGTTGGCTCTTGGTGATCGGCAACTCAGTCCATACCGAATAGCACCAAAGAAAACCCAAGCGAAGCAAGGATGGGAGGATCCCAGTACTATCGGAGAAGGTCAAATAGTTGAATGAACCCATCCATTAGAGTCTACTTCAACGACAAACCGCTAAACAAATGTGATTTGACTGGAGTTCGCAGAGAGAGGAACTTCGTGTGTGTGGCTGTCTCTTCTGTCGTGTGGGAGTCGCGACACACAGGTGGGTGTCGTCAAAACCGTTTCGAAGTGCGCAGGCAAGTGTGTGCCACGTCACCTCCGTCGTCATCGTGCCCATCTAATCCTGTCCCATTTCCGTTCGCAGCAGCAGGATCTGCAAGTGGAAGAGAACGCGCGAACATATCCATATCCGTTTGAATCGGTGCACATCCATCCCAGTAGTAGGATACCTCTCAAGTTCGTCTATTGAGCCTGAAAGTCCCAAATATATTTGCAAAAATGTCGTTCATGTCCTTTGCGTTCCAAGTCGTGGTGGTTTTGTGCGTGGCGTTTTATGCCGCCGCGGAATATGAAAAGGTGGTTGGCGAATCTTGTCCCCAGCTTCAGACTCCAACCACATTGTTCGATTTATTGCTGCCTTGTGCGTCGTACCAGTAAGTCTTGTTTGTTTAACTCGGGGCGGAGTAATGTGATGTTGACTGTGATTCTTCTCGCTGCATGATTTCGCTTCAGGTCCGAACCAGTTGACTTGATCTGCTTGACTTCGCAGCAGTCCGATAAGTACGCCAAGACTGTTCCAGATTGGACTTTGGTCAAGAACAATGTTACTGGCGACTCGTTGAGACGCTCCTTCGTGTTCGAGGACTTTCAGCAAGCCTTCTACTTCATGTCGCAAACTGCGCAGTTGGCAGAGCGCAATCAGCATCACCCTGATTGGCACAATCTTTGGAACACTGTTGACGTTGTGCTCACTACTGACGACAAAGCCTGTCTGAGCACCTTCGATATTGAGTTGGCCCAGGGCATGGATTTGATCGCATCGAAGCTGAAGCTTCGCAACCCCAAGCTTTAAGTGTTTCAGGAACGGATTAGTATAGTACGTGGCCCTATCATGAAATGCCACCGCAAAGCCTTGTGCAGACACAATTGTTGTGATTGTTTTCATCGTCTCAGTTTCCCATCGCCAAAGACCAGCTGCTCGTTATCCAGTGGCAGCTCAATGCAATTGGATCCTAACTTTCTACTTTATCAAAAGTGTAATCTTTAATGTTGCTTCGCATACTTTTCATTCGTCCTACTGCCTACTGATGTCTTTGCCTTCCCGACAGAACTCTCTGCTTCCAACCTGAGAACAACCAACAACTTCAATGTGAGGGAATCATTCGTACTCTCATCGTCACTGTCCTCAGCATGAGACAATCGCTCCATGCAAGTCAACTTGGACACTTACAAACGAGACGGGATCTATCTTTAAGTTTTCAAGTCTGATTGAAACGCTTCCTCGTCGCTGGTCGCCTCGTTTACAGGAGCAGCCTCACAGACCGGACGACGCTCCGCCATCCGTCCGTGCGCCGCCTCCTGCCCCAGCCAGTCAGCCAATCGTCCGCTGCCGCCTCGCTACAGTACACGACTTTTACTCCGACAATTCGACGTCCTTCGACAGTGAACCGCGTGCCATCACGGGATCTGGTGCATATCGTATTCGTAGTTGTGGATTCTCGGGCATTGGATTTTGCTTTCCCCCGCAGACAATGTCAAGCGCAGCGAACAAGAAAACGAAGACCGCAGGCAAGGCCAACGCGTCTCCTGCGGCATCAGCAACAAAGTCAGCAAAGACAGTGAGTGCAGCCAAAACAGTCATTCCATCAAAACCAGGAAAGCCAACGCAGCCTGTTCAACCTCGCAAGGACGCTCCCGTGTCGAAACCCACATCGAAGAAGGCTCCCGCACCGGTGGTGGAGTCGGAAGAAGACACCGACGAAATGAGCGACGAGGACGACGAGGAGGACGAAGATGACTTCGACAGCGACGATGAGGAGCTTGAAGAAGAGGAAGACACTGAAGACGAGGAGGAAGAGGAGGAAGACGACGACTCGGCGGGGTTCGAGGAACAGTCGAGCGACGAAGACGACGAGGA
>SMOI01000690.1:0-12912 GCA_008000375.1 Poteriospumella lacustris | reverse complement strand
AATATTCAACATTCAATCCACTCGCCTAATTTCTTGTGCACTTGCGATCGGGCATGCCGATGCCAAAGTCAGCAGAAAGTCACACCCCGCCGCACCCACAGAGAGAGCGACACGACGACGACGACGACGACGAGGAGGGCAGGAACACGACGACGAGGAGACACTTGACCAACGGTCGGAGGGACAAGAGCGACGTTACCCACCGGCACTGGTACCGGTATGCTATGTATGAGACCAGCCAGAGTCTTCTGAAGGAAAAGTAAGTTTTTTTGTACCGTGTTGAAACTGCTGAAGGAGCTCTTCAGCCACACGATCGAGGGCCGACTGAATGTGCACCATATCGGCCATCATCTCGTTCTACAATTGGTTGCGATTGGTGTTTACGTTTGTTTTACAGTGAGAAGCGTGGATATCGTTTACTTTGGCGAGAGCTTGTCCGTGGCGGAAAGTGTGTCCTTTGTGGGAGACGGCTTGTCCTTCGTGGGAGACGGCTTGTCCTCGGTAGGAGACGGCTTGTCCTTGGAAGGAGACGGCTTGTCCTTGGAAGGAGACGGCTTGTCCTTGGAAGGTGGGCTGGGAATATCTTTGGATGGCGGCGATGACGAAGTACTTGGGGGGCAATTATTGTCATCATCGCGTGTAGGCCTGTAAGATGACGTCGGAGAGCTTGAGGGATCGCGGAGCGATCCCGAAGGGCTGCTCGATGTCCAAACCGCTTGCTGTCTGCCACGAGTTGGCTGTGCAGCACGATCTCCTGTGTCATTTCAATTCTTGAACAGCAAATTCTGCGATGCAACACATTGCAAGCAATACCTTGAGCAGCGACCATCGCCAACCAGATCGTTATGCCAAGGACTCTCAAAAGCACGTCCGCAAAGTTCATTCTGGGATACTTCAGACTTCGGAAGGGTAGAAAAGACTGTGAGGTCCACTTCACTAACTTGTAGCTATTTCACAGCCATGTCAAGTCATCGAAATCAGTTTCACTGACGAATTCATCAAATGAGTGATGCCCCACAGCGGTTTGACCCGTAAGTGGTTAGGTAGACCAGAGCTGAAATGTGACTTAACAAGCGATTTTCGTGCGGCTATCCGATGCTTCGAACCGCTTTCAGCACATACACTTGGGGCGGGGTTGCGACGACGTTAGGAGAATAGGAAGGATGAGCTCCGACGCAGAGACTGACAACAACGTTCCGCAGCAGCAACCAAACCGTCGCCCTATTGTCAAGATCCAACGGCGGAGGAGAAGAACAAGCGAACGAGACGAAACCTTTCGCAAATGAGTTGATGTGCTTACAACCAATTACAATAAGTGTGGTGCTGTGTCGCTAACCCTAACCGACTTCGGTAACGAAGCTGATAAAAAGTACAAACAAAACGAGCTAAAACTATCGAGTCATCTGTTCCGCGCGGACGGGCGATGACCGGCGGCAATACGAGTCGAGGCGGAGAGAGATGGACGGAGTCCCGCAGAACGCGCACGGTGCGGTGGGCGATGTGCGCGCACAGGGACTGAACGAGAGGAACAAACCAGGCAGGCAGCAAGAGGCAGAGAGAGGCCTTCGCAGCTGTAGACCGAACGCTTATTTCTTCTCCTGCTGCTGCAGCTTCTTGAACTCAGCCAGAGCCTCGTCCAAGGCGTGCTGCACGTCGTTGACCAGGTCGTCGACGTGCTCGGAACCCACGGAGATGCGGATCAAGCTGTCCGTCAGGCCGATGGCTTCACGGTCGGCACGAGGCACGGCGGTGTGCGTCATCAACGCGGGGGAGCAGGCCAACGACTCCACGGCACCGAGAGACACCGCCAAACCGAAGATCTTCAGTGACTGCAAGAACTTGGCCGCTACGGGCAGGCCGCCCTTGATGTGCATCGCCATCATGGCGCCAGGACCCTTCATCTGGCTCTTCGCCAACTCGTACTGAGGGTACGAAGGCAAGCCGGGGTAGTTGACGCGCTCCACCACCTCGTGCTTCTCGATGAGCTTGGCCAAGGCCATGGCGTTCTTCTGGCAAGCGTCCATGCGCAAGTTCAAGGTCTTCAAGCCACGCATGGCCATGTAGCAGTCGAACGGACCAGGGACAGCGCCCACGAAGTTCTGCAACGCGCGGAACTTCTTGCCGATGTCGTCGTTGTTGGTCATGCAGCAGCCCATGATGACGTCCGAGTGACCACCGATCCACTTGGTGATACTGTGCACCACGATGTCGGCGCCCAACTCCAACGGACGCTGCAAGTAAGGGCTCATGAAGGTGCCGTCCACGGCCAACAAGACGTTGTGCTTCTTCGCGATCTTCGCGATGCCGCGAATGTCGAAGGACTGCAGCAGAGGGTTGGTGGGGGACTCTAACCAAATCAACTTCGTCTTGGGGGTGATGGCCTTCTCGATGGCCTCCAAGTTCTCCATCGACATGAAGGTGAAGTCGATGCCGGTGTTGGGAGAGACGATCTGACGGAACACACCAGTGGTGCCGCCGTACAAGTCGTTCGAGGTGAGGACGTGGTCGCCGCTCTTCAAGATCTGGGTGACAGAGGTGATCGCCGCCATACCCGACGAGAAGGCCGAGGCGTACTTGGCACCTTCCGCAGAAGCCAACGCGCGCTCCAAGGCACCGCGAGTGGGGTTGTTCTGGCGGGAGTAGAAGTAACCCAAGCCCCAGGAGCTGGGATCATCCAAACCAGGCTTCAATCCAGGGTAGGCCTGGATGTAGGTCGTCGCCATGTTGATGGGCGGCACGACGGCATAGCCGTGGTGCTCAGGATCAACACCAGAGTGGACTGCGTTGGTCGCGAAGTGGAAGTTGTTGCCGCTCGCGGCGATCAACTGCACGAAGGCAATCAAAATGAAGGCAGCGTAGATCATGTTGTCTGCGGTTCCGATGAGAATAAGATGTGATTCGGAGCCAAGTTGCAGGAGGATCCACAATGAGTCGAACAAGAAGGATGGTCCTGCCAACCTTGATACTGGTTGGCTCCGCCGAGCGTCAAGGTTGAACTTCCAATTTCAAGTGCAGATTTCCCAGAAAATTCGCTCATAATTCCTTCCTCCGCTCATAATCGCGCATCAAAAAGAGAAAAAGAGCTCCGGATGGGGATCGAACCCACGACCTTTCGCTTACGAAGCGAATGCTCTACCACTAAGCTACCGAAGCGTTGACGAGTCCAAGAGCAAAAGATATATAATGTATATATTCGTAGGAATTAATGTTCTGAACCGTTACAAATTTGCTCCTCCAGTGATCGCGACTTGGCGATTTCTCTTGACGATGAGAATTCGCACACAGCATCAATTGGTCGAGAGGCAAATCTGCCCATGGTCCACTAATCGAAGTGCTGAACGTCCCGCTGTGGTCGTCCAAGCGGTGTGTCGCCAGTCTGTGCGAAGCTCCCACGAACACGAACTGAGAGTCGTCACTCCTCCGATCGACAGCCGAGCTGGTGTTGTCTCGTTGCGCAGCGCATTCGGCGGAGGAGCGCCACCGTCGCCATTTGTCGTTGTCGTCGTGGGGACAGCTGCGCTGGGATGGGCTGCAGCGCATCGTCCAGCACATTCGCGGTCGGTTTGCCGCTCCGTTGCGCGCTCTGCTGCGATGATGGACTACTTGACGGCTGCGCCGTCGGCGCGTGCGTCGGCGGATACTGCATCGGCGTCGTCGACGGCCGCAACGACGGAGACGCCGATGGCTGCGACGATGGACGACCGCTCGGCTGACCACTCGGCTGACCGCTCGGCGATACGCTCGGCTGTCCACTCGGATGGCGGCTGGGCTGCGCGCTGGGCTGACCGGACGGCTGTGTCGACGGTTGCGCCGATGGACGCGTCGACGGCTGGCTGCTGGGCTACGAGCTCGGCTGCGACGACGGACGACGCGTCGGCTGAGCCGACGGTTACCGCTCGGCTGCGTCGTCGGACCGCCGCTCGGCTGCGCGCTCGGACTCATCGTCGGCTGCATGCTGGGCTGTGAGGACGGACACGATGACGTTGCGACCACGACGGTTGCGAGGTCAGACTCGTCGGTGCACCGCTCGGCTGCGTGGACAGCGACGCGCCCGGCTGCCTGCTCGGCAGTGCGCTCGGCAGCGACGACACACCGCTCGACGGCTGCGTCGTCGGCGCGTGCGTTTGCGGCTGCTGCGTCTGCGTCTGCTGCGACGGCGTCGTCGAGGGCTGAGCGCTCGGTTGACTCGACGACCGCGACGACGGAGACGTCGATGGCTGCGACGATGGACGACCGCTCGGCTGACCGCTCGGCTGACCGCTCGGCGATACGCTCGGCTGTCCGCTCGGATGGCGGCTGGGCTGCGCGCTGAGCTGACCGGCCGGCTGTGTCGACGGTTGCGCCGATGGACGCGTCGACGGCTGGCGGTTGGGCTTCGAGCTCGGCTGCGACGACGGACGACGCGTCGGCTGAGCCGACGGTCGACCGCGTTGCCCTGACTTGTACTGCATTGCACTATTATCACTGCAACAAACTAACATGTACCTTACGCTTCATAATGTGCATCAACTCTCTCTGACCCCCCCTGCTCCTCCGTCTCGCCGCCAAAAGCCACTTGCGATTTGCGTTTCTGTCCACAGCATCGGACCTGTGCATGAGAATGCATTCAAATAAACGTTCAGAAGAGCCAACCAAATATTCAAAGCAGACAAATCTGAAATACATCCTGCAATATCAACCATAAGATTTTTGAAGCGTTTTCTTCATTTGTGCCGCGTAACGCTCTCGTTGCTCGTTCATTTTCTCAAGCGACATGGCAGGTTCGTTAACAGCCGACACAGTCGCTGTAATTGGCAGCTGATAGCTGGCTCCTATCTGTTGGTCTATTTGAGGGCATGTGTTAATTTCTCCAGCTAAGTAGCTCTTCAAAGCATTTCTGTCTTGATGTACGACACCAACAACATGCGCTTCGAATGATTTTCTTCGATACCCAACATCGGTCAAGTCTGTGTTGGTCAAGTAATACACAACATCCTTCGGACTATAATAGTATTCGTTTCCTGTGATGGTTCTACGAAAACAGGTCTGAGTGTTTTCCGGAAGTTGAATAGCACCAAAAACGTAGTTTCCATCGACGGTTAGCCCCCCTCCTCTCCTTCTCACACTTCTCCACATATTCCACCACCGCGGGCGCACTGGTCAACACCTTGTCCGCCCCGGACACCCCCACCACCACGCCAATATGTGCAGGCACGTCCTCCAGCCACGTTATGTTGTTGTACCAGAAAAACTGCCTTCTCAGAAAGTGCGCCACGGTGATCTCGCGCGAAGCTCCTGGAAATATAATCCACTGCATAACCGTAGACGGTTGGCGATATAAAAAGGTATACCCTACATCAGGCAGACATAGTAGTAAAGATACGGGGTCAACTACGGTCATATGAGAAACACGTTCGGGGCGTGCTTTCACAAACCAGCCGGCTGTGATAGAACCAAAACTATGACCCACTTGCTTTTGTAATGTTATGTCTGTTTAGTTCGCTGTTTAATTGCTCGGCGAAGGTGTCGGGCGTTGGGAGTGAATGTAGCGATTTTATTTTGATCGCATCAACGTCGATAAGCAGTTTAGTGCGGTTCGTACCGAGTGCCCTTACTAAGGACATGTACATTATCCAGCCGGGAGCTGTGCCGTGTAAAACCACCATCGGTTCTTTCTGTGTATGCTGTGTATTGTGTATATTTTGTGTGATGTGTGACTGTTGTGGTGCCTTTTTGTATCAGTAACTCAAACCGTTACACTCTAACCGCCGCTGGAATCTAGCACCGTGCAGGAATAAAAAAATGATATGCAGCGGTCCGAGGGTCATTTTGCAGTGCTCAAGTTAACTGCTGCCACAGAGCAACAGTGTAAATGGTGTGACTGTAAGTGATGAAAAAAGTAAGTGTACCAGCTACTGGTCGCCCCTCAGCCTCGACACGCGCTTTTATAGTACAACAACTGATGGATGGGTAATGTTTACAAATCTGCACATCAACTACAAATTATGTAGCTAATAAACTGGACGGTGTGCTATGGTTTTGCATTATTTAGCGTAACAGATTTTTGTCTAAAACTAGATATTGAATAAGATAAATACGACTAGCAGCTACATAAAACAAAAAGGTAGCTTTGCCCAACTCGTTTTACTGTAGATGGGTTTCAAAAAGGAAAATTAGGAACAATTCTATATTGTACTTACTTTTCAACAGCTTCCCACATGATTTCCTCATACTTGCCCACTTCAGAAAAGCCGAGCTTGGTGTAGCAAGCAATCGCCGCTTGGTTTACCTCACTCACGTTGAGCCCGATGTGCTCGATGCCCTCCCGCAGTAGCGAGCTGACCAGCGCGGCCGTGACCTTGGTCGCCAACCCTTTGCCGCGGTGGGCGGGGTGCACGGCGATGTTGCCCAACGAAGCCACCTTGTAGAGCGGGGAGAACACGTGAATACCCGCCACCGCGATCAACTTGCGGCTGCCGCTGGGTGCAGTAGCGGTAGAATCGTCCGCGACCGCGGCATTTTCATCCCAGATGCCAAACGTCTGCAGGGAGTCGAGCATGCGCGCGTCGAACCAGTTGCCCGGGTAGCTCTCGGCGTAAAACTCGTGAATGCTCGCGAGATGCGCAGGCAGCAGCTGCACAGTACCGGCAGTCGACACACTGCCCACGACCGTCTTGTCGAACAGGCCCATTTTCAAGTACCGCCCGTGGTAGTCCGCAGCGCCCGCCCCTTGCAAGGCGTCGGGCAGCCCCACACTGAGGTGGGAATAGAAGGAACCCGGCAGCAGCCCCTGCAGTTTCATTTTCTCCAGAAGAATCTTCCCATCGTCAATATTACCACCCAGAGCCAAAATTACCGGCAAGCTGGAGGCAGAATAGATAAGTGCAGTAAACAGAATATCACCAGTTTGGTTTTGCAAGGTTATCCACTTTGTGTGTGGCCAGAAGAAGTCGTCAAGGTCTCCGATCTCATACAAGTGCAGAAAAATATTGTCTTGCGTGAAATAAGCCTCCAACTCATCCTTAGATGTAACTTCGCGAATACATAAAGCATCCATTTTGTTGTATTGATTGTGAGTTTTGTTCCTAAGGGCCCCTAAGCCTAAGAAGAACGCACGCGTGTTCCCCATTCCGTGTTGACAACTTTCAAGTTCCCAAAAGTGAAACGTACTTCGTACGTCAGGTCCTAAACTGAGAGGGTGCACTCATCACAGTACATAGGATTTTCGTCTGTCAGTTCGCACGAGGATGGTATTCATTTTCATACTTGATTGAAAGGTGTCAACAATTGCTCATCTCCTGGGCTATCAAACCCATAGTTACTGTGTGATTGCTTTTGGATTTCATTAGGGTAAGAGGTAATCTCAAATTTACAAAATTTTCCTGTGAAAAATGGGGCATTTTTTGGTGACGCCCCATCTTTGAGATCAAGCACTCTGCGAACCTGAACTTCTTCTCCACCAGAATTTTTTGTCGAATCATATTGAACGTGATTTTGTCTTCAATTTCATGTGAAATGTAGACGAAAAAGCGCGAAGCCGCAAGCGCACTACTCAAACAAGTCAGCGATACCTCGATATCAACAACAATTCGCATGAAGTGATTGAATCGTGCCCAGTTCAAGTGTTTATAGTCGTAGATCTGAGCAAGATCAACAAAAACTCGACATATTGTTCATTTTGTCAACGAAACCGTGCTATTCGCCGTCTGGGATAAAAATGTGGATAGCATGACCTATGTGGACGAGAGCATGATATTTGGAGATCAATTTAAGTCCAAAGTGCTCTATTGACATTAAGGGCTAAGCGATTCATCTTCGCGTGATTGGCGCGCAGGATCGGCCAGTTAAAGGTGAAGAAAGGGATACATTTCCCCTCAGAGAGGCGCTGCACGAGAAGTCAACAAGTCGGGTAAACTGGACTACCCAAGTAAACTGGAGACAACAACTCACATATCGTTTGTCCAAAAGTGGGATCAAGACGTCAGAGTGGGCAAAAAGTTTGTAATCTCAAATGCATTCGAGAAAACGCACAAACAACGAGACACTGCGCACGGTGTGCAGGCCTATTATCTCTACAGAATATGCTTCAACGTGTTCGATATTTCAGCCGATTCCTCCACTATCGCACGTGGCCTCACAAGACAGGTGGAATTATCGATTGGGCGAACTTGGACACCTTATAAGTTCGCCGTGGCTGTGATAATCCAGAACATATTGAGCCTTAACAAATTTCTCATCCCGATTTTGACTTTAGCCACCGATTTCAGGAGTTAGTATTCATGTTAGCTTCTCATGTATATACCAAATCCGCAGAGCACTGAATTCTCTACAAAACTAGCTATCATTACTTGTTACTGTACAAAAATGTCTGAAGTTACCCCTCACCGACGGATCCTATGTATAAGTCCTATGTATAAGTTCACAGTAGGTGAAAATCGAGCTTTTCCAAATAGTTATCATGCAATACAAGTTGTTTCAAGTAAGGTCCTTGTATGACTTCAGTGAAACATGAAACAGATTTTTTTGCGTTTTTCTCTTCAAAAATTGCGAAGTCCCCCATGACCACGGCCAGGTCCACCAGGTCCTCCACCAGGATCTCCAGGGCCATGTTTAGGTCCTCCACCAGGACCTCCGGGTCCGCCGCCAGAACCACCCGGTCCGCCACCGGGACCTCCAGGACCACCACCAGGACCGCCGGGTCCTCCACCGGGACCTCCGGGTCCGCCACCAGGACCTCCGGGTCCACCACCAGGACCTCCGGGTCCGCCACCAGGACCTCCAGGACCCCCGCCAGGACCACCGCCGGGTCCACCACCAGGGCCACCGCCGCCAGGTCCACCGCCGCCGCCGCCGCCGCCAGGTCCACCACCACCGCCTCCACCACCAGGACCTCCCAGCAAGCCAGGGCCATGTTTAGGTCCTCCGGGTCCACCTCCGGGTCCGCCACCAGGTCCACCGCCGGGTCCACCACCAGGGCCACCGCCGGGTCCACCACCAGGTCCTCCGGGTCCACCTCCGGGTCCGCCACCAGGACCACCGCCGGGTCCACCACCAGGACCTCCGCCAGGTCCACCACCAGGGCCACCGCCGCCAGGTCCACCACCAGGGCCACCACCGCCAGGTCCACCGCCGCCACCAGGTCCGCCGCCGCCACCACCACCGCCTCCACCACCAGGACCTCCACCACCAATCTGCACTTCAACTCCACTTTGGGAACTTTCATCGGTTCTTGTAAGTGTTCGCTCATGCGTGGGATTAGGTTTCTCTGGTGAAGGCTTTGGGCTATGCTTTGGATCAGTAGGGATGGGCTTTGTTGTTGGCTGACACGGTAGTGATGGGGATTTGGAACGGGCTGGTTTTTCTGTTGAGGAGGGAACCTCTGTCGATGAAGGTGGCCTGGTTGGACTGTTCGGTTCCGGCTTTTGAGTGGGTCTCCTTGTTATCGACAGTTGAGGGCTAATGCTTGATAGGGGGAAAATGGTTTTAGAGTGGGGCGGAACTGATATTGCAAAAGGTGGAACGTTGATTGGTGGAATATTCACAGGAGGCAGGTCGATTGTAGGGAATGGGTTCTTCAATATTGGAGGCTCAACTGGTATTGGTGGCGTTGGTCGCATCCAATGTGGCAGATCCCATTTTCTTTCGTCGTTCCTGGTTGGAGGATGGTTCGGCAAAGACTCTACGATGCATGAAGCGTTACGATGTACTTCTTTCAAAGAAACTTTTCCTCCATACCTGAGGGAATCTGAGAATCGTCAGCTCTGGCGAGCAAGACAGACACAGCAGCAATTGTGGTGAACAAGGAAATGGAGAGTCTCATCGTTCACTGTTGTAATCTCGAATTAGATTGTGATCGCCAAGTTCAAACAGGCAGTATCTTGTTCAGGGAAAGAGTGTACTTAGAGATAGAAGGACATGAAAGAGGATAAAGAGGCGGACTTTAAGCCCTTGGCGAGACGAGGGACTGCGTTGTTTGTCCCTCGAATACGCTGTGGGCAAGGAGATGCGCGTTGTGAACACAATCAACGTCGAACAAATGAGTTGACGGCCGTAAGCTTTTTGACTTTCCACGATGAAATTAACCAAGATTACTGCATGTATTTCCTTTCAAGTTGCAAATGTATGTAAATCGCAAGAATGTCCAACAACGATGAGTTCGCTACAAGCTCCTTTACAAGGTCACTACGGTGATAACGTTCGCAGATTCTCATGCAGTTCCGGTGGTTGTTTTGGTTCTGGTTTAGGGTCAGGATCAGGTTTACTCGGTCGACAATCCCTTGGTTTTGGTTTGTCCTTGGAAGGGGAAGGCTTTCTCGCATTGGTTGGCTTCTGAAAGTCTTTCGTCGATGCAAGTTGGAGAGTGTCTCTCTCCACCGGGGTATGAGGGACAAGACGGTTTGTGCGTCGAAGAGGGCAATGTTGTGGTCGACATTGAAGATGGCTGTGGGAAGGCTGGTACTTGCTGAATTTGAAGATTGAATCGTAGGGACAACTGTGATGCGAGGGAGTCTGATGGGAGGGAGTCCAAAGGGAGGAAGTCCACTACGAGTGAGTCGATGGGGGGAAGACTTATCTCTATTGGGGGCGATACTGGAGGGGTTGATAATTGAATTGGGGGGAGGATGGGGGGAAAAATCGGCGTTACAACCGGTGCGGCCACCGGTACAACTACTGGCGTAACCACCGGTAACACTATCGGTTGTAAGGGTACTGGGGGAAATATTGGAGGGGTCAACGAAGGTGAACGTTGGGATGTAAAGATGGGAACTGACCGCGGCAAGGCTGTCGGTAGGAAGTTGGACTGCAGCTGGATGAGTATCTTCTGTCTTCTGTTGCAATAGTCAGGAAAGGTTCATGAATTACGCGAAGGTTCCTTGGGCTATCTGTCTCCAATGAGTCTGAAAAAACGAAGAGCACGTAACGATGGTGATACAATCTTGTCATATGTCCCTACTTTACCTTGAATTCTTTCGTCATCTACCCCTGGATGTCCTTCGTAAACAGCTGCACAGAACAGGGCGAAGAGCATGCCATAGCAAGTCCTCATTTTCCTTCCGTTTGAATGTGATTCAGGACCATGAGAATTCAAAAAAGACCCATCGCGAAAGTGCAGGTGCATGAGATCTTCAAGTGCCATTTGAATTGAACGAGGCCTGAAAACGACTGCGAGGTATTTTTGGCTCTCAAGGGAAGGGACGAGGACGCGCAGTGCCCCTCCCCCACACACAACGTACACGATCCAAGAACATCACTGCGCTTCGGTTCTTCCGATTCATGCAAATAGTTTAGTAGGAGACGTTAGACAAGCGTGTATATCTGGGTGATTATAAAGGGATACAAATTTCTGGGTGATAACTGGGACATCGAAAAGAGATCGAAGGAGAAAACGAAAAACTACGACAAATGACGATAGGATAGGCGGCTGAGGAAGAGCGAGCAAAGAGCGCAGCGATGCGAAAAGATGTCTTACGTTGACGAGAAAGCAAGAACCAAGCGACTAGGTATTCAGTTCAGTTTCTGGGACCTGATCGGTTGAGCTTGAGTAAATGTGAAGCACAACGAATGCAATTGCAGCCAAGAGGGATATGGAAATTAGAAGTCGAACACTTCTTTGTGACAGTCGAACTGAACTGATCCGCATTGCAGACGCGTCTGACGACATAGATCGTGAACATCGTTGACCATCGACTGAGGACCACAGACCAAGACGGCGACTTTACGGATCCCTTCCTTTTCGCACATGGTTCTGAGCTCGGAGAAGATTTCCGTCAAGTTGGGCCGCCCGGGCTTCAAAATAAACTGGCGGGTGGCATGTTCGGTCTCGATCCCAGAGGAAGCGCTTGCTTCGAGTGCGCTGGTGTAAATGTCGGCCTTCGACTTGAGCGAAGTGATGTGGAAACGCGGCAAAAAGACCAACGACGACGCAATTGAGAACAACGTATCCGACATCGAATCGTTTCGTTCGACTGCTTTGAATGTCTCCATTTGCTGCGCTTCGGTGTCGTTGTTTTCAGTGGATACGGGGTTCACAAAGTGAGAGGGAGGACCGCGGCGCTTTGCGGTGCTCAAATCGACTTCGTAGAGAACCTCGGGGATGTCAGCCATCATGGGCTGGAAGTTGCGCGGCATGTTCTCCAGCGAGATGCTGTTGTGTTTGCGGGGAGGCGTAGTCGCGCCGTTCGATGGGCTCTGGGAAGTCGTGTCCGCGACAAGCTCACCGGCTGCAACGGTGGATGGCAACGGGGCCCTTCCACCCGGGGCACCGATGTGCGAAATGCGGTGGGTGTAGTTTCCTTGCTCGGCATCGTTGAACGCGTGCACCATGCTCAAGTCCTTCGCAGACCACACGAAGACCGCCTTGCGAACGCGTCTGCCAAAGTTCTGTTGCTCGTGAATCAACTGCGTGAAGACACTCTGCATGGGGGTGATGCCGACACCTCCAGACACCATGAGGAACACCTCGTACTCGTCGTTGTTCTCCCAGTCAATCATTCCCATGCCGAAGGGCCCCTCGCACAACAAGTTGATCTCCGCGCCGGCTCCTTTGACAGCTTCCTTCTCTTCGACGTACTTCAACAGCCTCGCCGTCCAATCACCCAACACGCGGATGTGGATGGTCGTGGTGTCATCGTAAGGACTCGACGAAATCGAGAACGGGTGGAACTCGAAGGGATTCACGTCATAAATGCGCAAGAAGCAGTACTGGCCTGCCTCGTAAGAGAAGGTGCGCGGAAACTCAAGACGGACAACATTTCCCGGCAACACATAAGCTCTCGCGGAAATTCTTCTGGCAAAGATGCCGTAACGCAGCACCAGGTCGGCGATCCAGACCAGCAGGCCGTAGAAGACCAGTCTAGCGCCGTGCATGAAACAAGCCGCGCAGCAGACGACCAGCAGCGCAAGATGGATGTAATAGAAAACCTCAAAGGAATA
>SMOI01000689.1:0-12949 GCA_008000375.1 Poteriospumella lacustris | reverse complement strand
CGCATCCTCGTGTTCACCACCACCAACGCCATCGCCGCCACCCATCATCTTCATCACCCATCCACCCCACTCCACCAGCCACTGGGAACACCTGCGACCTACCGAGAGACAGACAACCGAAAACGGACGGTAGCACTGCGACGCCCCCCCCCCCCTACGACGGTTTACTTCTACTTCTACCTGAAACTGTTACACCGATGGATGACCAAATGACATCCACTCCGATCACTGCCCGAGTACTACCGAATACGGTGTCTGTGTATGTACGAGGCACTACCACTTCCACTACCACAGTTGCTAACGCTACACCTATCCTTTGGTTTTTTACTTGTTGTTCGCCGCTTGGACCACCATTTCGACATCCGCCGAACCAATCTTGATCGTTTGTTCCACCGAGGGAATCGCCGCAATCTCGTCATACGCACTGCATATATATACACAGCAACACAGCAACACGTTAAAGACATAACAACCAACAAAGCACATACACACAAAAGAAAACGTACGCGACGACTTGTCCCAGGGACTGCGTCCACAGCTTGTAACTCTTCTCGTCGTGCGCCAAGAACTCGTGCACCACCGACGACATCAATTCCGACGACACCTTCGGCACCAAGCCAAACTTGAAATTGCGCGAGGCGAATTGCAAATCGAATTCGGACGTCAACAAATCACTCATGGCAAAGTCTTCGTTGCCCATCATCGCCGATTTCATGGCTGTGGTCAACGATGTCACATTCTTCGCGTATTTGCGATGGTCCGTTTCCAAATTGTACTGCCACAACTTGATCGGCTTGGCGTTGACGGGGTCCAGATTCTCACGGTAATCTTTCTCCTTGTAATACAAATCCAACCGGCCTTTCTCCAACACGCCATAATACTTGACAAAGAGGCCACCATCTTCAATCGATTGACGTTTCCATAACACCGCTTTCACTTTTAATTTCGTCGCTTCTTGCGCTTGGGCCAACTTCTCCGCCAACGCGTTTTGTTCTTCTTTCACATCCGCGCTCGCTACAGACAACAACGATCACCAACATGAGCGTCACAGAAGACAAGAGATGCAGAGAGAGCGAGAGGACGTACCGTTCTTGTTGCTGTTCTGGTACAGACCGGCCATCTCCAACAGCGGCTCCAAAAACGCCGAATCGTCCTTCGGTACAAACGTACGATACGCTTCGTAACCCAATTTGACCAAGAAGTAATACGCCACCATGTACACCACGGTCGTAATCGTCGCAATACCCACGGGGTAATACGCCCACGACAAGACACACGCGGCCAAAAACAGCGACGTAATCGCCACCGACGCCGCACGGAGAATAATCAACTGTTGTTGCATCATATGCCCCGCCGCAAACTTGACCGCTTCATCCGAAGCACCTTTCAATGCCATCGTCGGACCAAACATCACCACGATGGTGGCCTGCGAGAGAATAAACAACGACGACACCAAACAAATGGTGAAGAACACGTAGTACACATAACCCAAGGCTAATTGGGTAGGACCACTGGCTTCATACGTCACCGACACAGCAGTAAAAGAAAATCCACCAATCAACGCAGCCTGCGTCGCGACAGCGGAAAGGTTATTGGAGTACAAGTTGATCAAATTCGTTTGGATACCCAACACGCCCTAACAAAATAGACAGTAACAACGTTTTTAAAACAAAAAGCTCATGGTCATCGTAAAAGAATCACAGGCGTTGTACCTGTGTCAAATTGGCCTTCAAATAGCGCTTGTTCGCTTCAATCATGGTTCACACGTGGGTCCGTTGAAAAGGAACAACTAATAAGTCACGAAGCCACAGCCAGAGCAAAAATATAAAAAATACCCAACAATGTCAACTGATGACTATTCGCACGAATCACGAGTGAAAGATCAACTGTGTTTGCGATGAAAGTATCTAAAGTAATAAAAAGAACCAACCTGCTGAGAGCGCCGAGCCGTCACATCGACCCGCACTCCCTTTCCGTTATTGCGGATAACCGGGTCAGTTTGCCACTTTGTTCGTGTTTTCCACGAAAATTCTCTGTTTTTGAAACCGCCGGTGCTGTTTGAAGGATCCACAAAAGGACGGTAGGCCTTGGATGAAAGGTGATAGATAGATTGTGGATAGATTGAAGTTCAGCGTATCACAATTCGATTCTACTGGTACCATCGTACTGTCAAGCCGTCGTACCGTGCCCCGTTAAGCACTTTTTGACGTCTTGTTTTTTTTTGTTTTTGCTTTTGTTCGACTTTTGCTTGCCATTCGATTACTCTCTCCATCGCCAAAAGTGTAGACGATGGGCTCCAAAAAGAGAAGAATCCGCCATGCGGATACCAAGCAGTTGGACAAAGATGATGAAGAGCATAGCATTAAATCGTATGTCATCCAGCAGTTGAACAAGTTTTTCGTTCAGCATTTACCAATGGAGAGCTTGAAAGAGTTTCCGCCGTCATGTAAGTGCCATCGGGAAGTGTTGCTGCTGTCTTGAGGTGTCCTCATCACTTGAAATCTTCCATGTGATCATCCACAGATATGTACTACGCGGGTACGGTGGCGTATATGGTCATGATTGCCACATTCGTCTACTTCACGTTCCAGAGCTACTTGAGTTCGGTACAACAGGCGTTCATCGCACTGGATCCCAGCAGTGGCGACTGTACCTCGGTTTCCATCGCTATTTCTAACACGTATCTGGCTGATACTCGTGGGAATTGGGTGGGGACACCTCATTTCACGTATTCGCTGGCGTCGTATTCGTTGACGCTGAACAATTTCCAAGCGGATTCCTTCGACGATTACGAAACGATGATGAATACCTTTCATACCTCGTTGGATCATATCGGAGAAGTCTCTGTGAATCATTCGTTGGCCTACAATCTGGTCTTATGGACCAGTTGGATTCGCTACTACTCGACGGCGGATCCCAGTATGGTCAATTTCACTTCGCAGGGGCTGGGACAACTGCAATACCTGCAAATGACCGGTGAACCCGCGGTCATCTTCAATGCCAATCGTCATCAAGCCGTTATCTCCTCACAATATGGCTTGTGTGGCGTCGTGGGCTACACCTCGTACGACATGGCCAATGCCCGTGTGATGACCGAGGTCAATTACACGTATTATTCGGCGCAGCCGTTGTGCATGGTCGCCTTGCAACCCCAACTCTTTGGCTACATCGCGTCCGTCGACAACAATATCTTTACCTATGGATTGGACGTGAATGCCTTCGTCACGGCGATGGCGGTGAACTACGGAATCTTGCAGCTGCAGGACCTTGGTATCGCCAGTCAAACGGTGTATCGTTTCACCGTCGATGGGAATGCGTACGTCGGCCAACAGTATTTCGACTTGCGGTACCCTTATATGACCCCAATCTTGTGTGTGCGGAATACGACCTCGTTGCCCTCCGGTGCGGGTGTCTTGTTGCAACGGCTGTGCTTCGTGTTGGAGAGCGAAGCGGTGACGTTGCCGTTGTATGACCATTTTGGGGTGAGTTATCGGTATCCGATCCCGTGTCGTTGTGGGGCGGCCAATCAGAATGCGGGCTCGTTACCCCCATGTCAAGTGTTCAACATGTTGGCCTCGTTGCTGTACTACGTACCGTCCAAGGGCACGACGAGTATTCAGGAATTGATCATCGATCAGTTGGAGAATTTGTTGCAAATCGTGTATGGCTACGAGTCGTACAGCGATTTCACGCTGAAGGGCTTCAATGCCTCGTGGTCGGCCGCGGCGGAAGCCTATGGCCGCAGAGCCAGTGAAACGTTGTCCCCCACGTGGCAAAAGAATGCGTTTGGCTTTTGTGCGTTGCCGTCGGGCAAACGCTGTTCGTTGATGACGTTCAACTCGTACAACGCGATCAATCGCATCGTCAGTGAATACAAGTACCAGCTGTCGAATGGCTCGTGTGCCAATACGTTTACGGTTCCGGACGAGGATTGGTACGTGTTCTCTCGTCTATGTCCATATGGGAGTGTGTGTATGTGTGTGGGCCTTTGGTGTAACACGGCTCCTGTTTTGTGTCTCTGGATCGATGTATAGGAACCGTTTGGTGTCAACAGCGCCCGCGCAATTGACCCAGGATTATTACGACTGTTACCCGACGGCCAGCAACGCGTTTTTCAATGCCTTGGGTATCGCGTCGGGCAATACGCAGTTGGCGGTGCCGCTGACGGTGCTGGTGACGATTCCGTTCATTTATCTGTTTCTCGTCTTGATCCAACAGGTGCCCCCGAAGGAAGAATACACCGCGTTGGAGAAAGAAGAAGTGATGGAGATTGTGAGCATCATTCTGTTGCGGTTGCGCGATGGCAAAACACGCGGGTTCAAGAAGAACGGGGTGTTGGTGAAACTGACGAAGGAATTGATCAAAGCGGCGAAGGAAGAGGTCGGGTACCCAGACAGTGACGACGACGACGAAGAAGATTCCGATGCGGAACCTGACGCGATCGATGATGATGCTGAAGGAGAAGAGGAAGAAGACGGTGAGGGTGAGGAAGACGGTGAAGAAGACGAGGACGAGGGCGGTGGGCAGACGAAGCGAACGACCGTCCAGACGAAGGCCGTGACCATCGACAGTGACGATGAAATCATCGAGTCGCCGCCTTCTACGACCGAGGGCACCTCTGTCTCCACGACGAAGACCAAGAGCGTCGCCCAGAAGAAAGCGAAGAAAGCCTCCGCCGCCACGGCGACGTCGACGGCGAAGCGACGTCGACGTACCTCGGCGTTGCCCGTGGACTACGATCCCTGGCAAACCGCAGAGTTTAAACCGAAGAAAGCCTCGAAGTTGTCCGTCTTCACGCGTCAGTTGGAAGACGATACCGGTGGCAGTGGCGTGAGTGGGCAGCGTCGCCGTCCAACGGCCGCCGGTGGCGGTGGCGGCGGTGGCGGCGGTGGTGGCGATGATGGTCAAGCGCCTGGCGGCGACGACGCCGGCTATTACCCCGGCAAATACTTGATCTCCACGGCGCGCGTGATGCGGGACAACGTCCAGCGACAAGCGCATCAACAGGTCGTGGCGCGTCACCGTACCAAGCACCGCCCCGTCGGTGGCGACAGTGACGACGACGACGACGATAACGACGACGAGGACGGCCACGCTGGGCAGTCCGCGAAACGATCCAAACAGAAGAAGGTGACCAAGACGACGTCTAAGGCGACGTCGAGCGCGTACGCGGCGGATCCTTCGCGCTTCTCGGTCACGGACGGTGCCACCGAAATGACCGTGTTCGGTCAGGGACCATCCAACGCTACCGGTACGGCCACGGGTCGTACCCAAGCGACGAGCAGCAGTAGCAGTAGCAGTAGCAATCCCATGCACGACGATGTCGAGACGGGTGCCGTACGAGCTCGAAAAGCACCGAAGCTGGTCTTTCGGATCATCGCCCACGAGGGCATCCCACACGGTACGTCCCACCTGTCTCTCTTTCTTTCCATCTCTCCCCTGTGCGTGTTACGTACGTAACGACTCACTGCTCACTGGTGCACATGCTTCCCCCTCCCCATAGACTGCATGATCTTGAACGCCTTGGACCGAGGCCAAGTGCAACACATCTCTCGCAAGCCCATCAAGGACTTCAAACCGTACGTGACTCGCCTCCCTCTACCTCTACTATACCATAGCCGCGCACCCTCTAACGCTCTCTTTTCCTCGCCCCTCCATAGACTGGTTCAATTGCTCGACGATTTGTCGAAACAAGCGAACGTGACCTTCACCGACTACGACACGAATCCCCGCGGCTACGAAGTCACCGAAGACCTGCGTCGTCCGGAGACGTCGCTGTTCCATTTGACCGCCTTGTCGATGCGGCTGTTGTTCGTGGAGTTTGATTACTTCTTACGCCTCACGTCTTCGTCCTCTGCGTCGTCGACGGTGACGGTGGAGGACGTGACGATGGTGATGGTGAAGCTGTCGAACATCCTGCGACTGCACGCGAGTGTGATGCTGCAGATCTCGTTGAAGGACATGGAGACGTACAACTACGTCGGCAAGGTGGGGTACAACCTCGGAGGACGCTACGTCACCGTGCCACATCTGTTGCAGTTGATGGCGGCGTTGTCGGAAGGTGGCCCCGCGTAAGACGCCCCCCTCGACGACGGTGCAACGTGGGCGTTGTGCAGTGGGACGGTGTCTGCTACTGCGTGCCTCCTGTGGCTCGTTGGTGCGTGGGTGCGTATGTTGTGTATTCGTTGGTCGGCTGATGGGGGACGGTCGTGTCTGTGTCCAGCAGCGGCGCGGCTACTTTTGTTTTTCGTTTCGTCTTCGTCGCCGCGTTGGTTGTTGTACCTGCTGCCCCTGCTGCTGCCGCTACTGCTGCCGCTACTGCTGCCGCTACTGCTGCTGCGGCTGTTGTCGCCATCTGTTGTACGCATATACACAACGCGTGTTGTGAGAAGAGAACGGGCGGTATGGGTGTTCCGGTGTGTATTTATGGGGGTGGGTCTTGTCTCTGGTCGTAGGGCTCTGTAGCCGCCGTGACGCACCGTTGCATCATCAACAATGCTCCTGGTTCGTCGCCATCTGTTCGTTCCCTGCGCACAGGACCCCTTGCCCTTCGCCCCCCCCCCCCGCTCCGCCTTCTCCCAGGACCCCGTCATCTGGTATATGTTTCGTTCGCGTGTCATTGCTGCTGATCTCTTTCTTTCCGTTCGGATCATCGGTCTCACTCACTCATTCGATTCTTTTCTTCTCTTTTCTTTTTGGGTGCTTTTACTTCTGCTTATTCTCTCCCTCTCCTTTCGTTGATGATGGATGCTGCTTCTTCTTTCGTTTCTCCGTCAGCGAACGATACGCTTCGACGGTTCGAGTGTCAAATATGTTCTCTCACTTCTGTCCCTGGTGGTTTTATGGTGTGTGGGGGGGGGGGTAAACAAGTTTGTGTTAGCGGAAACGAAAACACGCCACTTTGTAAGGTCGCTTGCTAAATCACCCGTTCTGATTCAAGAGGAGTCCATCATATTTTACGGAGAGCTTATATGATAGGATACACTGATGAGAAGTTTGATCTCTTCATCAGTGACGTCAGTTAGAACTGGGTCGATCATCAATCCATGTTCATGTTCATTTATTACTTGTGCATGGCTGACCAGCAGGTAAAATGTTACTTCGTGTCTGGCATTTTGGGCAGTGGTTCGTTCGATCAAGGGGTGGGGGGTAAATCTCAGCAAAGATGCTTCCAGTGAACCAAAATATATACAATAGTTCAAATACATACAATTCATCGACTTTTCGCCCTTACAGCAGGTCACGTTTTGCTCTCAGTCCACAACAGCAGTGAAGCGGCGCGGCCCCTGTTTTGGTCGTGATTATAGTTGAGACAGGACGCGTTTCAGCAGATCGGGTACCTACACTGACCCTCCTGTGTCTGTTGCACTCGGACCTCGTGAGGTTTGCACAATAGATGTGACGGCCGGCTGTATACGGAGGGAAAATCCATACCGCCGTGCACACAATACTTCGTGTTGTTGATCGTTACGTTGATTTACACAATTCATCCCCTGTACATTTTCTGACTTCGTCAGCACTTTGGCAGGATCTGATAGCCTACATAGGAACAGCAGGACTCTTGAACAATGCGTGAGAGAGAGAGAAAGGCCCGTGACGAGGGGTATTTCACCGGCAAATAGAATAGAGCAGCATCGTTCGGTAGAGAAACAAACGAACAACAACCGCCGACCCCCCCAGTATACCCATCTTCAACGGCGATTCCAATAACTACATAACTACTACGACACGCGCGGCCATACGTTTGCGACGTTTTGTATTGATGACACGTTGCGGGCGCTATCGAGCTGCGTTAGTAGGAACGCGCACACTGCAGATGAAGAGAGAGAAAGAGAAAAAAAGAAAAGAAAAAAAAGAAAAGAAAAGTGACTCAGTAGTACTGCTGGTGTGGAGGAATGAAATGTTGTCATGAACTACGCTCATTGGAAATGATGACGTGAAGCGGTAACGGTTCAAACGAGGAATGAAAGATACGTGATTACCCTTGGAGTGGACATGATAGAATGGCTTCTGGGGCACAGCGAGGATGTGAAGCCACTGATTGCCACTGAAGCGTCGGCAGGGGGGTGGCGAAGTCTCTTGTTGACCGAGCTAACAAAGTGACCGCTAAACTGCTGACTACTTGCACAACGAAGAAAAAGCGAAAGAAAGAGCGAAAGAAAGAGCGAAAGAAAGAGCGAAGGAAAAGAAAAGAAAAGAAAATGAAGTAAACTCGGGGCGTGTGTGTGTGGGTGAGCACCAACAGCAATAGGAACACAGAACACATGGCGGCGGTGGCGGCAGCGACGGTGCTAAGGGCGCCAGCAACCACAACCACAACCACATCCACGACAACGACGGTGATGATGATGGCGGTGATAAAGACGTCGTCGTGCTGTAGAACTGGTGCTGCGTGGAATCGAGGTGAGGCACAAACAGAGCAAAGCAAAAAAAAATAGACCAACAAGGCCATATGGCTAAGGAGGGTTGTAGCTACGGAAGCGAACACCACCAAATGAGAGTTGGACACAAAATGGCCTCACAAGAATGGTGAGTAGATTGAACGTATACCAAGACGAGACAAGAACAAGAAAAAAATGGTGGCAATTGCGAGAAATGCCAGTGTAGGTATGCGTGCATGCATGCAGACGAAGACATGGTAATCAAAAAGGTGGCCAGAATAGATAGAGGATTGAACGTAATTTTAATTCCACTGAAACAAAAACATAAAAAGACGAAAACAACACAGCGCACGTTGAAATAATGAAAGAAGACGAGCAAGAAGAAGAGCAGGACGAAGAACGGGAAGTGGAACGGGAAGAACAAAAGCAGAGAACAATGAGCAGAGAACAGTGGAAGATGGACGCATACACGCCGAGGAACGAGAGTCTATGCGGGTGGTAAGGGCACGTGAAAGAATCTGAGAGCTGAACACAACACAAACACTGGCGAAATGAAATGCAAATGAGAAAAGCACGGAAGCGATGAGCAAGATAGGAACAGTCGAGAAAGCAATGTGTGTGGGATGGATGAATGGACAGATAGATCTGCACCCATATTCATCGATCGAAGATGCCCACAGAAGAGTACCATCACGAACAAACTCACAAAGTAAAACCAACAGATAAAAAACAGGTGCCATGAAATGGGGTCGTGGCGACAGCACACGGCCGGTATCGAACCCCACCGCCCCCCCCCTCGCGAATCGACTCGACGAGATCGCGGGGGGAGGGAGGTCATTAAGAAATTGTAAAAACGAAACGCGCCATTGAGCGACATCTGACAAGGCCACGCCATGCTATTACAACGACCAAAACACACACAAACACGAGGAACCATAAATAGGGCCGTACACAGCCATGTAGAGCATACGTTAGGCCAAGAGCAAGGCCATCAAATTCAACAGCACATCCGCCGCTTGCAAGTCTTCGGGAAATCGTTCTTCGTTCCCGGACAACGGATAATGTACCGCCACCGATGCGACATATTCCCCTTGAGCCGACACAACAGGTTTCACGGCGAGTAGATCGTAACACAAGGATTCGTCCTTGCGCATGATCGTCACGGCCAATTTGATCAGGTGACAATCGTGTTGGGCTTCGTGGAGCTTGGACAACTGATTGACTTCCGTGCACGATTCATGGGTCACTACTTGAATGGATTTCCCACAAAGCTCCTTCTCCGTGTATTGCGTCATGGTTTGAAAGGCACGATTGACAAAGATATGTGGGAAACTCGGTGCCGTAGCATTCTGTTGATAGAACGAGGCACGTTTACCCCCCACAGCAGCATCCGCAGCACCCGCGACGGAAGGGGTATTGGAGTCCATGGTCGCAGGATCACCCACGGAAATCACGTCGGCCAACGAGTGACTGAACAAGGATAGATTATCGGCGGCATCGACCTCCTCACCGGTCATTTGAGGTGGCTCGGTAATCGTCATCGCAAAGGGTAACTCCTTAGACAAGTATTCCACGAGATCTTTCAGCCATTTCTTCGACGCCAGCAACTTCGAAATTTCATTTTCCGTGGCTTGCGGACTGAAATAACCACTGGCCGAACGACTGATATCCGACAAATCACTTTTCGACGACGATTGTTTCAGTGAATGTTGGGACAGACCTTTCGACAGCTGACGACGCAGCGGCCCCGATGAATCACGCAATAAATTGCGCTGACTGGGCGCGGAGAGAGACAACGAATGTACTTGTGCTTCATTCGTCAAGGACAACGCTCGTTCTCGGGGTACGGGAGGACAGAAGCTACGAATGCCCTCCAACAACACCAATCGGACGTTCTCATGCGTACATGTGGTCATCGTCGCAGAAGGACCGTGACCAAGACCATTACCACTTGCCACTGATGATGCAGGGCTTGACAGAAGAGCAGAAGAAGCCCGCGAGAGAGGTCCCAGAGGGGATACTGGAGGAGGTCCAGGGAAACGAGAGGAAACAGCCGTATCGTAATGATCATTGCGCATCATGTCCCGAGAGTGAGAGGACTTTCGGTGAACCATGGGTGAGATGGGCTCACTTTCGTGACGAGATTCGTCGTCCTTGACAGGTACCACTGTTGAGAAGCGACGGACTGAGAGACGAGGGAAAAAGCCACCAGGCGTCGATCGTTTCGAGTTCGAACGTAAAGCGGATTCTTCTTGTTGTCGACGCCAGATCGTCATTTCAGATGAGACTGCAAACAATCGGATCGCCGAAGCAAGTACCAAGAGCGATGACTGGAGCACCAATGGACTCTGTGGCAATCGGTGGCCATTTCTTGAAGCAGTGCTCTGACTCATCGTCAACGAGGTAGAGCTCAAAGAGCGAGTTAGGCTGACTTGCTTCTGCATGGATGCCTTCATAGCCCGTCTTGACTTGTAGAGATTGGTTCTGTCGTCCGTTACGTACAGAAACCCACCGGAGGGAAGGAGGTAAGAGATGTGGTGCTTGTCATCTCCTCTCGATACTTCGTTTGGAATTTGCTCCAACAGTGACACAATCCAATCCCCATCCACGAAAAACTGAGAAAAGATAATCCTCAAATCGGGGTGGGCGACAAACAAATCGCACATAGCTTCCAATTGTGGTCCAATCAGCACTTGTTCAGGAGGTGGCGTCGGGACAGGTTTGTTCTTCGCCTTGAAAGCGGCCGGAATATTTCCCATGACAGAAGAGTACTTTACAACGTCCTTAAAAAAAATTCACAATAAATATATCTGATATGTTCTTGCCGATTGCCGAAAGCGTGTCAGTTGGCGTCGTTGACCCGGTTTCAACGTCAGCGCCGCTTGGCACTTCCTTTGGACAGCGGTGCATTTCCCCAGAGGTTTACGGAGATTTTGGGAAGAAATGGGTTGGTGTGTCGATGCCCACCGGCGCTGCGCGCTGTAGGTCTGCTGTGAGATGTGTGTCGCAGCAGCAGCTCTCTCAATGTCCATGACCGATGGTCGATCGATGATCATTTTGAGAAGAAATAACGAACCTTTCTTTTTTTGGATTTGTTTGGTGACTTGACTGACCTGGAAGTTCGAACGAAGATTCACAAAACAGTTGCTGAGTTTGAAGAATTCATTCATTTGTGGATTCTTTGTTTTTTAATCTCATTATCGTGTAAAACAAAACAAAGAATGGCCGAGGTAGGATTAAATCTTGTGTGGGTGTTCATTCATTTCAACATGCTCAAACTTCCTTTTCGTCAACAGCAAGGTGCCAGAAGAATGAACCGTACGCTAACCCAGCGTTACGATATGAATGCGTTGCGGGCATTGCAGAAGTTAGAAACTCAAATAGTTGAGAAAGTTTGCCAACAGATGGGGATCGAAGAAGATGATTTGGATATTGAGGTTGACTTGCTTCGGGTTTACAATATGGATGCCGCAGAGCGTGAGGGTGAGCTTGTAAGTATCTTCCACGCTAATGGGGAAAGGTTTTGTTTAGCGAGCGATTGAACCCTGTTGTTGTATGTTTATAGAAAACGATGTTTGCCACGTTACCTGGTGGCCCCGATGCGATGGTTGCCGAGGTTCTTGAAGAGTTCAGCAAAGTTGAGAATCTTCCTAAATAAGAAAGAGAGTGAATAATCAGTGTGTGGTTCGAGAAGACTATTGTTATTGTAGGCAAAGTCTTTTGGCCAACTTGAGTTCGTTTTTTGTTTAGTCAGAAGCCTCTCTTCAATCTTTCCCTTGTCGCAGTTTGCCGCTTGTTTTTCCCTCCTCTTCACAACTATGCTATGTACCACCATCAGCATTTAATCGACCAACTTTACAAACCTCCACACACCCTCCACCCCTCTCCCTGTAGACCCTCTTATTCTTCTTCTTCTTCTTTTCGTTTTCTTGTTGACTCTCAACACATGCTCTCTCATTTCTCCAATAAGTGTGAAGCCCTCTCATCACCGTCGCTCCTCCTTTGTGTGTTGAGTCTCTCTTCCTCGATGAATCCGAAATATAATCAAACAACAATAACTACATCAACATCATCTCTTTACACGTTGTTACAACTGCCTTTACGCAGAATTGGTGGGTTCTGAGTCCATAGAACAGTTAGTTGTCTTCTGCGCCGAGCTTCAATCTGTATACCATGCAGAGAACACACCACACGTTAGCTGATTCAAAAACATCGTTTCGTAAGTCACGAAAGGAACTTACGTCGAGAAATCGACATTGTCACTGCCGTCATTGCCCTCCGGATAGCGTTCGCCCAGTAATTCACGCTCCGCTCTCTCCGCAATCCACTCGTGGTTTACGATGCCGAGGATTTCACGTTCCATTTTGTACGCCGCAGTCGCATCGAAGCCAGGTTGACCAGGCATTCCCATCGACATCTACAGTAGCACACCATAAAACAAATGATCAATAAACAGCTAACAAGCAAACTACCAACAGTGAAATCAATTCATGCTCGTACCTGCTTCTGCATCATTTTCGAATCGTCGAGATCGACATCGTCACCAAGAATCAGCTTGTAGACACCCG
>SMOI01000688.1:0-12959 GCA_008000375.1 Poteriospumella lacustris | reverse complement strand
GCGCACGTTTGGGCCATTCATATTGATGATAATACCAAACAGCGCAATCATGAAGAAGAACCCTAAATCTCCCACGGCTTTCGTATTTAGGACATACACTGCCGGTAGTATCGCCAGAATAGTGCTTAGACCCATAAAGATGCACTGGTATGGTGGGTAGCGGTTGTAGAGTTTCTGCCCGAACCAGCCGCCAAATATTTGTCCCACAAGCCCACCGAGGCCAAATGTTGTTAGTGCTGCTGTTGCTCCTTGGACAGTCATTCCGCGGTCAGAAGATAAGTAGTCGTTCAGGAAAACATAGATCATCCCCCATGGCAAGCAACCAGGAAGGCCCTGACATAGTATAATCAGAACGGAAGGCGTCTTGAAGAGCTGTACCACTTTCTTCCATTCCAATTTCTCTGAGTATTCGACTTCTTCTGGCGCCACATCCTTCACGTCTTCATCGTCGTCTTCATAGCTGTCGTCTAATTCTGCCCCATAGAGTGGGTTAAATCGCTCAACGTAATTGCTTCCGAGATCGGCGCAACTATCGGCACAACTATCAGCAAATACACTAGCGCTATCCCCATGGCTGCTTCCTTGTCCTTGGGCTTCCACATTATGGGGTCGGGTTTCAGCACAAACAACTGAACGCGAGTCGGCATGCTGCGGAAAGTACCGGCTTTCGGAGAATAGACTTTGTTGCTGTATCGCATTCTGATGCACAGCATTGACGATTGCGGTTTCAGGGATAGATAATTGGTTGGTGTCGATGGCGACTTGACCTTGTTGCTGCTTGAGGCGATGCTGATGCATGGCGTCTTCTTGATCACCTCTTTTAGGTTCGTCAACTGTGAATAATATCACGAACGCCAACACAATGGCAGGTGATCCAATCATCAAAAATGGGGCGTGCCAACCAAGGACAGGACCCACCATTCCGGCCAACAACTGTCCACCCGATATGCCAGCACTTGAAGCTATTCCGACAAGTGTGGACACGTATATTCTTGATGACCCTGCATAATGATCTCCTAAGATGGAAAAGATTATGGGAGTCGCACCACCGAAACTTATTCCGGTCAGAACGCGACATAAGAAAAGCTGGTTATAGTTCTGAACCCAGTACGTGGCCAAACATGCGCTTTCTCCAAGAGCGACCACCAAACTAAAGAGCAAGCAACGATTCATGACGTCGGTGAAGTATCCGATTATGAGGGCGAATAATCCACCAACAATGAAGAACCCAAACGCAATCGTTCCACCAAGTAATCTGTCTCTTTTACTTGCATCAAATCCAAAATCATCAGCAATTGCGGATAAATTTGGCGCCAGAAGATTTTGGTCAGCAAATAGAAAGAAAACCGTACAACATATGACTGCTGTGGTATACGTTTGCATAGACATGAGCGTCATTTGTCATCAGCGTCGTTTGAAGAGAACACTTGTGTTGACAGGCTCTGAAGTTCCTTGCGCTGGCGTCTCTATCGACATTCCCAAGGACGACCAAAAGGGGCCGCCGTGAAAAAGAAAGGAGAGGACTCTGCCAATCTGGCACAGCCAAAGAAGGGAAGGGCGCAAAGGGCCAATCCCTGCCTGCCCAAACCTACAACAGCAGATGTACAGATCTTTTGACAGTACATATATCTTATATTTCAGGAATAGTTACTTGGCTTGTACAAGGATGTGTCGAATACAGTTGAAGAGCCAAAAGTTTGCTCACCGTGTTGGGAGCATCAAAGTTTGGCATGGCATGGCAATTGAAGGTCTTTTCTATGTGAGTAGTATATATATGTTCATCTCTTCATACTGCCATGTCCATCTTGATGGCTGCATCGGGTTGGTAGTTTTCCACGGTAAAATCCGCGAATTGGAACCCATCGATATCAGTGACCGCTGGATTGATGGATAAGGTAGGGAATGGCTTGGGCTCTCGTGTCAATTGGACCTTCAGGGCATCGATGTGGTTGACATACACATGTGCATCGCCAATGCTATGGACGAAGTCGCCTGCCTTCAAGCCACACGCCTGTGCCATCATTCGAGTCAACAACGCGTACGATGCAATGTTAAAGGGGACACCAAGTCCCATGTCCGCAGATCGCTGGTACATCTAAAGGCAAGAATAAGAAGAGAATAAACGGAGAATGGTCGACCAATAAGAGGGAACACGTACGTGGCACGAAAGCTCTCCGTTGGCGACGTAAAACTGACAGAACATGTGGCACGGCGGAAGCGCCATCAAGTTCAAATCGGCAGGATTCCAGGCCGTCATAATGATTCGTCGATCCTCTGGCGAGTTCTTGATTTTGTGAATGCAATCCTGCAGCTGGTCGATTCCCTGGTCGGTGTAATCGCTGTGCATATTGGTGTACTTCGCACCGAAATGGCGCCACTACAGATGACAGCAAAGGACAATAACACGACATTCGGGTGCATTCACATACACTGCATTCTTATTCTCTGTACCTGGAAGCCATATACAGGGCCCAAATCACCCTCTTCTCGATCAGTGAGGCCTCGTGAGTCCAGAAATTGTCTCGACGCGTTGCCATCCCAAATATGGATTTTCTTCTCTTGTAGCTCTTTGGCGTTGGTAGATCCCTTGACAAACCACAACAACTCTTCCGCAACGCCTCTCCAAAACACTCGTTTCGTTGTGATCAGTGGGAACACGTTGTTCCGTAAACTGAAGCGCATCTGCACACCGAATTTGGAAACGGTACCGGTGCCCGTGCGATCACCTCTCAACACGCCCGTCTCAATGATCTCGCGCACAAGATCCAGATATTGCAACTCTTCGGTATTCCGGACAGACAACATAGGCTGCGGTGGGGGGAGCGATGTAGGAGCGGCGACACTGTCACAAACCTCCTCCACGGCATCATACTCAACGAATCGGAAGGTTATGCCGGACGTCGAAGAAGGCTGCGGCTTCGTTCGCTTCGAAAGACGGAAGCTGTCCGCTGGAACACGTGGGAAAAAGGTATCAAACCCTTCAAACTCCCCAAATATTTCGGTCACGTAGATTTTGCGACAGAGCGGAGAGGCGACGGCCTCGCGGTATAGCGACTCTCCACCGATGATGAACACTGATGCAACGGTAGCATCTTGATCGAGAGCATTCACTGCATCGGATAGGGAAGCAAACGACAGCACTTCATCAGGAAGGGCATATTTCGTTCGGACATTGGCATCCGACGACAGCACAACGTTCAAGCGGTTTTGCAGCGGGCGGAACTTCGCAGGGAGAGATTCCCATGTCTTGCGACCCATGACCACCGCGTTGCGAAGACCACATGGGGCGGTAGAAGTAATGTCCTTGAAGAATGCCATATCTTCCTTGACGCGCCATGGTAAACGCCCATCACGACCAATGCCGTAGGTTGCAGGATGCAAAGAGACAACGGGGGCGAAGCCTTTGGATGTCATGTTCATCGAATGTACGTGATACAACAACCTGGGTACAACGCTCACACAATCTAGCCTTGTATTTCCACCCACGTGCAAATTGTTGGGAGAAGGGGGCAGCGAGTAGAGTCTTCAGAAGAAGAAGATTCAAATCGAACACGTCGTCGGATTTCAAACATCGCCGATACCCAGATATACCCTGATACCGCAGCGTATCCCAGTTTGACCACTTTCATTTTGCGTTGGCCATTCTCCATTGTCTAATGAGCGCCTACGGACTCGCAAAGCTATCCTATATTGTTGGACATGATTAGATGGTTGGATACTGTCTATGGAGTCGATGAACTTTGCGGTACCTAAAAGAACGCACGTTTCTCCGACCACCGATGGCGCTAGATACCTACCGGGTTATCATCCGGTACCTATGGTGCACATTTGACTGCCGCGATTGTGCTGCAACGCTGCAACACACGCGCCGACGTCGCGGATGGTGCGAATTTAGAGGTGTTTGCTGTCTAACCCAACAGCTGGTGATACCTAGGTAACTGCCTGTCCCGTAGAACTGGCTCTCGTTCTCTCAGCGCTGCGGTAGGTACACGGCGTGGACGACCTCAGCGCGTTGTTCAGCACTTCGATTAATGGACCATGGACTCGACCAATTGATGTGCTAATTCTCCTCGCCAAGAAGAAATCGCCAAGTCGCCATCACAGGGTCGTCTTTTCCAAAGATCAGCTGAAGTAGCTCTATGTACTCTGCCAACAATTCTATGTACATGTAGGGCCAAAAAGGTCTCTGGGTATAGACACGATGGTGACGACACACGACCGACCCGGAACATTCGCATCGCAAGGGATGGGCGATGGGCGATGGTCAATGGTCGAAGGTGTATCCATTTATTATTTATTTCTTTATCTTCACCATGTTTGGGCGATTTTCGAAAAGGGTATTTTCCACCGCCACACCCGCAGGTGGTGAGCGACTCCAGTCCCTGCATCAGTTAGCCAAAGACCAGCTTCGATTTGGTTTGAACGGTGGAGCCGCCATGTTGTTCTTCGCTGGTGCATCGCTCCTGTTGAACTCCCGCCTAGGAGCGATTGAAAAGAAACTCGACCTCTTTGAAAAGAACATGGACTGGAAATTTGAGCTCCTTCGATCGGACATAAAGGAGATTTCCAGAGAGTTCAACCAGCGTATTCTTGCACTTGAAATTGATAAGGGTGTGCGACAGGCGATGGAGAAAGAGTCTCATCAGCGCAATCGTCGCCCGCATGAAGATCAGGGTCATGATCTGTCCCACAGCAATGACACGAAATCGACATAGAAGAGCTCGCCTCAGGGCCTTCTCTTAATAAATATGCAGAGCTGTTCATGTTGTAAAACACGTTGTGAATTGAGTGTTTCGACTGGTCAGACAATTGATGACTTCAGCGCGTTATACACCAGAAAGAACCAGGGGGTTCACACAGGCATTACTTGGGGTCTCGACTACAGGGGGAGGGGAAGGGAGGGGTGGCTGTACATTAACGGGCAGTCGCTTGGGTCTACAACGCCGTATACAAGGGGAAGCCCCCGTGGTAAGCGGGAAGGCTATTTAGTTATATACACCCCCCTCCTTTTTTTAATGCCAACGGGGGCTGTGGTAATTGTGGCTCGATATGATACAGCGGTGTTACAGCTCCGTATCTGCCAGGTACTATGCTATGCGATGGGGGACGCTCTTACTTCTTGGCCGCCGCGCCGTGGACGCCGTGTGACGAGAAGAGTCCCTCGTCGCGGGGCGTCTTCAGCAACTCCATGATGCGAGGCAGCAGGGGCTTCAAGGCGACGAGGTTCTCTCGAACGGCCTTCACGCTGTAGACACAGACAGAGACACAGACACAGACACAGCCGCAGTCAGTACACACGACGACAGTACACACGACGACAGTACACACGACGACACGCGACACGTTACCTGCCCGGCAGCGTGGCGATGAAGGTTTGGTGGCGGGTACCCGCCACGGGGCGCGCCAAGACCGCCAAGGGCGTGTACTTCAAGCCCTCCTGCAGCAATGCTTGTGCGATGCCCGGCGCAGGGCGATGGAGCAGCGGGGCAATCGTCTCGGGGGTGAAGTCGCGGGGGCCGAAGCCCGTGCCGCCAGAGGTCAACAGCAAATCGACGGCGGCCTCGCCGGTCGCAGCTGATACGGCGCTGTCTGTCGCTGGCAATCCGCTGTCTGCCACCGATGCTGCCGTTGACGACGGCGGTGACCGCGACGAGTTGGTCCACTGCAGCACCGTCGACGTGATCACGTCGGGCGAGTCCGGCACCGTCGCGTAGCGCGTCACTTCGAAGTGCAACGGGTACGGTTTCTCCTCCGCCGACGCAGCCGCCGTCGCAGCCCATTGCGTCAAAATCTTGGCGATCTCCGGGCCGCTGTCGTCTTGGTACGTCCCCGTCGAGGCCTACACCACACCACAGCACAGCACAGCACAGCACAGCACAGCACAGCACAGCACAGCACAGCACAGCAGATCAGACGCGTTGGCTCTCACAGATGAAGGAGGAGCCACATACGCGATCGGAAATGGTCAAAATGCCCACGCGAATGTGCTTCCAGGCGCCATCCGCATGCGACAGGTGGGCGGGGCAGCACTTGCTGCTGCTGCCAGCGGTGGTGACGACAGTGGCGGTGGCGGCGGCCGCCTTCGCCTGCAGTTTGTCGGTGAACGAGCGCGGCAAATGCGCCAACGACGGAGTTGCCACTGCTACCGCATCGGGAACGGCTGCGGCCAGCTTATGCATTGAATCTTGATCGAGAACGGGGACGGGCAGTTGGCTGATGAGCAGCGCGCGATACTCCTGGCCGAAGACCGCTTTGCCCGGTCCCTGTGGCAGGTAGAGCAGCCCGTTGGCCGTCTTCATCGACAACAGCCGACTGGAGCGCTGATTGCCCGTACTATACGCGACCAGTTTGGTCGATGGACCCGCAGCAGACGATGTAGACGGCCCAGTCGCGAAGATGGACACGCGATGGTACTCCGGCCGCTCCGGATCCAACGTGATCGGCTTGTCGCCCAGCAGCGTGACGGTGACTTCGGTGTGCAGCGATTGCAACGCAGAGAAGCCCTGTAGCCGTCGTAACGCCACATCCACAAACAACGTCTTGGTCACGATACACGACACGGGGTTCCCCGGCAGCCCAAAGAAAAGCGTCGACTTCTCCGCCGCCGCCGCCGCCTCGCCACCCGCCGGGCGACTGCTGCGGATCGTGGCGAAGGTGGTGGGCTTGCCAGGCTTCATGTTGAGTTTATTGAAGTGCAAGGTCACGTGCGGGGAAAAGGAGTCGTCGTTCAAGAGCAAGAACTTGATGTAGTCCTTGTTGCCCATCGAGACGCCGCCCGAGGTGACCACGACGTCGCACTCGCGACACGCTTGCCACAGCTTCGCTCGAATCGCATCCAACTCATCGGGCATGATTCCGTAGTCAATTACTTCGAAGTGTTCCAGTTGGAATGATCCGATCAAGGTGATGCGGTTGCTGTCGCGGACTTGCGCTTCGCCGAGGGCGGCGTCGGGTGTGGACGGGTCGACGAGTTCGTTGCCCGTCGACATCACACCGATGACAGGCCGGCGTAGACAAGGAATACCCTCCGTAAAGCCCGTCGTAGCCATCAATCCCAATTCAATCGGTCCCAAGACGGTTCCCTTCGCAAGCACCTCCTCTCCGAACTCGATGTCGCTGCCAATTTGACGAATGTGGTCGCCTTCTTTGACCGCGACGAGGATCTCCACTTCTTCCTCACTGATCTTGCGAGTCTCCTCGATTTTCACCACTGCGTTGGCGGTGTCAGGCACTTTGGCCCCCGTCGCAATGTAAGATACTTCATTGGCAGCCAGATCTCCTTTCGATGCATCGCCCGCGTGCATGTGCTGGGTGATGCGGTACACACCCGGTTGAAGTGGTCCGCAAACCGCATATCCATCCATGATCGATGCACGAAAGTGTGGGAAAGGTGCTTTGGAAATCAGCGGCTCCGCAAGAGTTCTTCCTAAAAGCTTCGTGGACAAGGTCAACCGCTCGACAGCCAACGGCTGCGTCGCGGCCACCACTCGTCGAATGGCTTCTTCAACACTGATGGGAGACGAATTCATCGTAGATTGACCAATCGCGTTTAGAGTTCTGACGGCACTTCTGAGGACCACCAATGGTGTTGTACTGCAATGATTGTCGATTGATTTATTGATTGAAGATTGAAGATGGTGGCGGTCGGCGGCGGCGGTCGGTGGCCTCCTACGGGTCTGGTCGCGACGACGACGACGCCACGCGGGTGTTTCTTCTCTCGGCGACCTCCACCGCCTCGCGACGGAATATAAAACAGAAGGAAGCATCTCAACGGTAGCCTAACGAGCAGACACAAGCGAAATACCAGTAGTATAAGTATCGGGCAGAAATGAGTGACGCAAATAGTAACAACAACGCCAACGCGGCCAATCCGACTCAAGGAGAGCTGAAGCAAGACGCCCGCGATGCGCGTCTGGGTGGACACATGCGGAAAACAGTCGAGGAAAACTTACGGAAGCAGTTCCAGGGCTTAGCTCGACAGAATTGTAAGGAAGAGTCGATCGCCTTTGGCAAATGTGCCCAAGAGAACGGTGCGTGGGTCATCTTCAAGTGCCGCGAGTTGTCGAACACCAGTACGTCTCCCCCACTCGCTGCCGAAACGACCTTTCTGTGACGATGTTTCACCCTTCTTTTATACATGGACAACAGTGAACAAGTGCATGGACCGGTATTACAACGAGGAGAACTTCCAGCAGTACCTACGCGACCTGAAGGCGGCCGGCAAGTTGCCTGGACAACAGCCTCCGCAGTCGCAACAGCACTAAGAACACCCACACCCCACACCCGCTTTGTAAATTTGAGTATCGTGCCTCGCCCGTCTTCGTCTCTGTTTATACTTCGTTTGCGTTTACAACGTGAGCTTAGTCCAGCTCGTCCGCCGCCGTCACGGGACGTGTCGGCGCGCTGGCACCGGCGCTGTGGCCATTGGTCGCTTTGCTTTGCTGCGCATAGGCGACAGGATCGAAATCAACCGACAGGGTGTATTCGCCGTCAACGAACAGCTTCTCAGGGAAGCACACGGCCTGCACGACTTTGCCGTTGAACTTGCGGCCCTGGATCTTGTCCTTCGCTTGCGCGGCGCCCGCCGCGTCGGTGAAATGCACAAAGACGACACCATACGCTGGACTGGCACGATCGCGGGGCACGTGGACCTTGAGAACGGTGCCATACTTCTGGCACTCACTCGCAACGTCCTCAATGAGCTCGTCGTAGGCCTGTTCGTCGACGAGGTCTTCGTCCGTCGTCATGTTCGACAGACGCACCACCGACGTCGCCAGTTGCTCGTTGAAGCGCCGCAGAAGGCTCAATGTGCGGTCTTCTTCACTGGTGGCGTTGCTCGTCGTGGACGTGGTGGCGGCAGGGGCGGAAGCCGCCTGAGCAGCGGCTTGTTGTTGCGCTTGCGTTGGTTTCAGCAAAATAGCGGCCGACGAGGCGGGGATACGCGCGACGCTGATCTTGGTGCCGCCGAGGTCGATGCCGTTCATGCCCTGGATGACCGAGTCGATGACGTCCGACGTGACACTGTCGACGTATTCGAAGACGGCGGATTGGTTGCCGCCGGTGACGGGGATGACGTTGAAGGCTTTGAAGTCGCCGAAGGAGGAGAACAGGTCCTTGATCTGCGCCTCGGTGATCAGCGACGGCAAATTGGTCACCATGATAACGCGCGAGGCACTTGAGGCATCCCCGCCGAGGTTCAGCGAGGACAGCAATGGGTTCGTTGGTGCGTTCAGAGACAATGGCGGAGCGAGAAGAGGCGCCAGAGGTGCGGCGAGCGAGGTCATTGGTACACCGACGGCTGAGGCTGCCGCGGGGTTGTAGCCCTTCGGTCGGCCCACCTTCAGCGTATTCATGCCCACTTGGATACCATTCAGCTGTTGCAAGGCAGAGGTGGCCATTTCCACCGACCGCAGCTCAACGAAGCCGTAATGACCGTCGGGGGACACCCACGCGGTCACCACCGACTGCAGATCGGACGCGATTCCCACATGTTTCAGCGCTGCGTTCATGAACTCTGCCAGTTGCGGGACACTGATGCCAGACGGAAGATTTCCGACGTAAATCTCGCGATGAGGCTTCGTGGCCGCATCCCCAGGGGCGCCGAGCAGCGGGTTCATGTGGCCCGGGTTCACCAGCAGTGGGTTCGCCAGCAGCGGCATTCCCACGGGCAAGGCACCCACACTCTGCAAGGCCAGCGAATGCAATGCCGCCGCGGAAGCAGACAACGGCGGAGGAACTTCACCACGAGCAATGGCCGAGTTGTACGCATTGAGACGCGCGACGGCCTCGGGCATGCTGATGCCGGGGTTCGCAGCGATGACGTCTTTCAAGGTGACGGGCTTCGCACCATTGGAGGGGACGTTATTGGAAGAGCCGTTACTGCTTTCCTTGTTGTCGCGGTCCCGATGGCGACTGGACGAGCGGCTGCGATCACGACGGCGACGATCGCGCGAATCGCTACGGTCGCGGCGATATCGACTATCACGGTCTCTGTCTCGTTCACGCTCTCTTCGTCGATGAGCAGACCGCGATCGTGATCGATCAGAGCGACGTCTTCGACTGTCGCGCTCTCTGTCCCGATCGCGGTCACGATCGCGATCTCTATCACGATCTCGTTCGCGGTCTTTGTCAGACTTTCGGTCTTTGTCCTTCTCGTCACCACTGTTGTCCTTTCTGTCACGGTCGCGTCTGTCTCTTTCGCGATCACGATCACGATCTCGACCGCGTTCACGGTCTCTATCGCGGTCTTTCTCCTTCTCTCGCTCGCGTTCCTTGTCACGCCGGCGATCGCGGCTGCGGTCGCGATCTCGGCTTCGCTCCCGATCCTTGCTCTACAAACAAGAATACCCGGTTACTGAAAGGAAATTGACAGCTTTTAATGGAGACAACTGACCTTTCGCTTGCGCTTGTGTTGGCGATCCTCACTAGAGTCATCCGAGTCCTCCGACCTCATCTTTCGCTTGATTTTTGAGCTTTTATTAACATCATCATGTACAACAGAAATTTCGGTTGGTTGATGGGATTCAGGATTCAATCCAGCAACATTTGAAGAGGTATCACCATCCATATTCTCCGTTGTCTTGGCCGTGAAACCTTGGATAGCGTCTCACTCACTCGCGATTCGTTGCACACTACCAAGTCCTGTGCTTTGATTCAACGCCTTCAACCAAATGGTTAAGGAGAGTGGATTCTTTCCTTTGGATAGAAAGTCCTCCCAATTACGCAGGACAAAAACCTGACGAATGAAAAGTGAAAGACCTATCCTTATCTTGCGATGCCGCTTCTCGATGAGAGCCGCCGTCCAAACTGTTAACGAAGCACAGATCAGCACAGATCCTTTTGGCAATACTTTGGGTACCTCTGGGTAACGAAACTTCCTACTTTTGGGAAACTCGTAAAAGTGAACGTTTATGGACTTTCGCCAAGGTGGATATTTTTGTGGCGCGAACGGCCTCTGCGCGCCACTCGTGGCAGGCCGCTGCTGCCAACAGCACGACTCACCCCCACCCAGCGCTGATCGCCTTTTGCTTCGTCTCTCATCGGGCGACCTGGACTTGCGTCTTGTTTGGTTGGTACTTTGGCAGCGATTTTGTTACAGAACGATCACAAAGTATTCTTTGCTCAGTTAGCCTCGATACACATCAAAGTAGATAAAATGCAGAACGACGCTGGAGAAATTGTTGACATGTACATCCCCCGCAAGTGGTAAGAATAGAAGTCATTTCAGTCTCAACAATTTCTCAATACTCGGAGCGCTCACAACAATCTTTTCTTGTTGATATCACAGCTCGTGGACCAACAGAGTCTTGGCTGCCAACGACTTCGGTGCCGTCCAGGTTAGTTGATGTGCTTCCAATTAACTGCCCAAATTTGTTTCTTATCAATCCCGACATTTTCCCGTTTTTAGATCAACGTTGCCGACATTGATCCTACCACTGGAACCAAGTTGAAGACCTCCTCCACATTCGCCATCAGCGGATTCATCAGAGGCCACGTAAGTCGTCATCATTTCGAAATGTCTGAAGTGAGAATCAAGCATTTATCGTTGCTTTTTATATAGTCTGAGGGTGACGAGGCTTTGACCGCCCTTGCCAAGAACGCTTAAATATTTTTAAGTTGTTCGAAGCTTGTTCCTTTTGTAAATCGAGTGAAATATTGAGCAGTTGAACTGAACTGAACAACAACAATCTGTGTTCAATGGGGAAAACATTTTGCTCTTTTACATCAAAAGAATGTCCACAGGAAAATCCTCTGTGGATTTACCACTATATTAATAGAGAATATGTGGATGTTCACAAAGATCGCTGGGGTTTGGGAAAGGAATTCATATGTACAAAAAACATGGATGGGCACTTACGACGGCACAGTCGAAATGCGGCGAATCTTGGGATACACCTCCAAGTAGGACTCAGGAAGCCCCTGGAGATGAAGAGGGCCCAGGCAGGCGACCGTCATATCGGCGTCCAGCTCCGCTTGTATCTCCACACCTAAGCACGAAGACAACCAAGAGGACGTTTAAAGGAACTGCAGAACAGACTGACTACAGTTGCATCGACTTACTGACTGAATTGGCTTGTGCGCGGTCTCTTGGTTTCAACACAGGCTGAAAGGGGCAAACGTGCCCTTTCTTAGGCAAATTGCATCGCCCACAACGATAGTTTCCTCTGTTTCTCTGTGCAATTTGCATATTGTCAGGACTGAAAACAGCTATGGTCAGATAATAGGAAAGGGTACCTTGTCATCTTTGTCGTCCCCATCGTCTTGCAATGCCTCTGCACCTCTGTTAGCTCTCTTGCGATTGTTCCCTCCACTCTCACTTCCGCCCAGATCCTCGGATATTGATGTGTTGGAGCGGTCGTCTGGTCAACGGAAGTTTTGCTCGTCAGAGAAAATACAAAATGATCCCACAGAAATGTGTCTTACCATCCAAGTCACTATTTCTGGCGACGCTCATCGTTCAGGTTGAAAATAATTTTTTCTCTAAACGGTCGTACTTTGTCGTACAAGATGCAAATATACTGCTCCACTTCGGCAATGATCGCTCGAGCAATAGCGGCGCGGCAATATAAGACAATTTCTTTGCCTCCCGATGCGGAATGGTCGAGAACCTTGCGACTATGAGTCAATTATGCAACTGGCTGGGTCAAACGTACGAGGAATTCCTCGGAACATGTAAAGGACCCGATGAAGGAAGTAGAAGAGGAAGGAGGCGAATGCTGCCGTCACGTCGCAGCAGCAGCGCTCCCGCTGTGAGGCGGAAACCGAAAAAATTGGCGACCCAGCCGCCCAAATGAACGCAGATACCTATTTCTCTCACCGCCGCTGCCACTCTGTAACATCAACACCTGTTGGACAAGGACATACACCAACGTGTATCTTTGATGATGATGATGATCGGAGTCATACATATAATTAAAAATGAAGTTGATCAAAGAAGAGAAAAAAATCAACAAAAAATG
>SMOI01000686.1:0-12994 GCA_008000375.1 Poteriospumella lacustris | reverse complement strand
ATTGAAGGAGATTCGCCAGCTTCAGAGCGACATCATCAAACAGGCCGTGACCAAGGGCCTCACGAACCCGCCAGTTGCAGAGACGGCGACAGAAACGAAGGCGACCGAGCCGTCGTCGACAAACGATGACAAGAGCAAGGAGAAGGAGTCTCCCAAGAAACTGACCGAGAAGGATTTGATTTCGATTCAGCTCAACGACAAGTTGATTCAGGTGCCGACCTTCTCTCACACCCCCGGCGGCCCCGAGTACCGGAAGCTTCTGTTTCAAGCCTTGAACATTCGTATGGAGTTGGAATATGCCTTCATGGCCACGATCGAAGCGATCTTGCAATCGAATCCCGAGACGAAGGCGCTGCTGAAGGCCACGCCCGACGTGGTCACGAAGATTAAGAATTCGTTTTTGGATTTGGACTCGGACGACTACGACACGATCATGGAGAAGCTGTCGACCTTGGCCGTCTTTCCTTCGACGAAGCCTCCTCGCGGTAAGTGAATATGAAAGAACGCGGAAAGCCTTCGTTGTGCTCGCGTGCCTCATGTGTCGGTGTCTGCTGTCTGCTGTCTGTGCTGCGGTGTTGTGTAGTCTTCGTGTTGAAGTTCGACGGCGACGTCCGCGCGACACAGGTGAGTCGCCTGCGTGAAGAGATCACGGCCGTGTTGAACATCTGCGACAAGGAACGAGGCGATCGGGTGGTTTTGCAGTTGAATTCCGGCGGTGGAACCGTCACGGGGTATGGCCTGGCGTCTGCGCAACTGCAGCGACTGCGCGACGCGGGGTTGCCGTTGACCATCTGCGTCGACGAAGTGGCCGCCAGCGGTGGCTACATGATGGCATCCGTAGCGGATACGATTATTGCTTCGCCCTTCGCGGTCGTGGGTTCCGTGGGGGTGATTGCCACGATTCCCAACTTCAGCGAGCGTCTGCAACGAGAAGGTGTCGTGGTGGAGGACGTGACGGCCGGCAAATACAAGCGAACGATGACGCCGTACAAGAAGCCCAAGGACGAAGACCGGCACAAGATGAAGGAAGACATCGAACACGTCCTCGTCTTGTTCAAGGGCTTCTTGAAGGCCAATCGTCCACGTTTGAATGTGGATGCCATTGCGACCGGTGAGACCTGGCAGGGACCCGACGCCCTGCGCCTCGGATTGGTCGATGAATTGCGCACGGCGGATGCATATTTGAGTGAATTACACAGCGATGGTCATGAAGTACTGACCGTCACGGTGAAGCCTATCCGACCACGCTTTGGAGAAGCCATGGACGAAGACCAAGGGGGCCAGGCCTCTGTGTTGTCCTGGGCGCAGTCGTGGTTGGCGAATGTGTTCCAGGGAGCGTTGGACATGGTCGTACGCCGGTCCGCTTCTGATAGTTTGCCGTTCTTTCCGTCAGGCAATGAGAACGACCGATTGCGAATGGACTTGGACGAGGACGAATGGGATCAAATGAATATGCTGCCTCCGACGTCGACGCCGCGTACCATTCGCGAGCGCGCTATGATGGTCTACGATCAGCGCCGTAACCCACCGTTGTTCTAAACCACACCACCGTCGCCATGGCCAATCCGTGTGCTTTTCTTTGTTCCATTTCCTGTTAATGTAACGTGCGTGGCAAGTGGTTTTTCGGTGTAAGAGGAAGGAGGTGTGTAGAGAGAAGAGTTGGCAGGACGATCACAGGCAGTGGGCAGTACCATTGGAGTAGTAAGTAATACGATAGACATAAATAAAACGGCGGAAAGCAAGCGACAGTCAGCAGACCCTCACGAGGCGCAAGAGGCGCAGTCATCATCAAACGAGAATGGTCATATTCAAAGAAAAGGATGAAAAAAGGGGCAAGGGAGAATACGGCCAATACTCGCATGTGACGGACGTGAAGAGGTGAAGAGGAATGACGCAGGTACAGTTGATAGTAGGTAAACGATCGGTAGAGAGAGAGAGAGAGAGAGAGGGGTCGCCGCCCAGCAGAGAATGGCACAGAACCGCGTCGCCATGGCATCCACACAGCAACGAAGGTTCTCTTCTGACGGGCCATTCTGCTACACAAACTCGGCATTGGCTATATCCACCATTTCGATACGCTTGTATTCGTCGATAACGAAGCGGACAGTGGTGGTGAACGCGATTTGTTGCGGTTTGTCCAGCAACGGGATTTCGGATCCCATCTTCAGTCTGTAGTACTCGAAAGGATTCGCACGATCACCCAGCGATCGCAAGGCTGCAGTGGAAGGGGCCACCACTACGTCCGTTGATGCTTCCTTGGAAGGACCACCCACGAGAGTCTCGAACATATCGTCCGTGAAGAGCAATGGATGCACGTCGTGCAGGCGGGTGAAATCGTAGCGAATTTTGATCACCAGCATCGTTTTGCTGGTATCGGACCGCGAGTACAATTCGGACGATACAATACGCATGGTACAGTCCGGACAAAGACCTTTCAGAACCGAGTAATACAACACCGACCACTTCATACCGCTGCTGATGTCGTCGATGATCTCGTGACGGAACGAGTTCTGGAAGTTCTTGTTCGTCGGCAGCTCTAACAACAGCACTTTCTTGCGTACTCGCATGGTAGGCACCGCAAACGTCGTCATAAAAGAGGCATACGCATCATCGTCGAATGAATTGCAGACGTTCGCCATCATGGTGGCGTAGTGGCGACGGACGTCGTTCTTGACGATGCGAGGCGCATAGATGCGGCGTCGATTTCGGATTCGGCGTTTCCGTGTGGCCGGTTTACTCTCTCCATCAGGGGAAGGAGAAGTTCCAGAGGGAGAGTCACTGGAGTCGTCGTCGAAATCAAAGCCGAAATCGAAGTCGTCGTGCTCGTCCTCTTCAAGCATTTGCCATAGACCGTCATCGTCTCCAATCATGTCTGCATACCACCAAGGCAAGCGTTATCATGCATCGCCATCGTCCTCAAGGTATTGATCATTGTACCTTTATCGTAGATCATCAACGTCGACATCGTGATGTGCGTAGGTCAGGGTAGAAATAGTCGGGTTAACAGCTGTAGTAGTGGCAGTGGTGGACCATATCATAGAGACGATAGTAGATTCATCGTCTTCTCTCAAAGCAATTTAAAGGTTGCATTGTGTTGTTGCAGGCAGGCAAGTCTCAATACCTGTGGTCGCTGGACCGCCATCGTTCCTAGCTGACAGAAGGCGTCGTCCTCTCTTCGCGTTCGGTTCCGTTAGGAAACCACCGGCCACGTCGTCGTCACCATGACACCCCCTCACAACTTCAACGGCAAACCGTCAAACCGTCAAACCGTCGGACAGCAGACGCAGAACATCTCCCATCCCCCGCCCCCTTGAAGCTACTAACACTGTAGTGAAGTGGTTACAACTTGGTTTACATTCTATGAATAATTAAAATTGATTTGAACGTGGGGCGTATGAAAAGAAATAGAGTGTTAATTAATGGGCAACGAAATAAACCAAACGATATCATTAGTAGCTAAAGAAGAACAGCAACAGATCACAGGTTGAATGTTGAATGTGATCATCATCGAGCAATGGTACGCTCACAGAAACGGAGACAATGTGAGAAACGTACCCACGACAACTATACGGTCGACCGGAAAAGGAAGAAATTATCAGAAACAATGGCCGGAATATAGGGGGAAAACATCAGATCGGAAGAGAGACAAGACAAAAGCCATCGATGAGGGCAGACTCAAGACTGCTTTCCCATCCGCTACGCCACCACGGCTGCCGATAGGTCAATCATCGCAACGCGTTTGCACTCGTTGATGCACACCTGAACATTAAAGGTGAAGGAGAATGGCTGTGGCGTACTGAGGAGGGGGATGTCCGATCCCACTTTTCGTTTGTAATAATCGAACGGATCCACGCCATCGGACAACAAGCGACTCTCGGGGCCGCCGCCGACATGTGGCACGAAGACATCGAGAATGCGTTTCTTGGCCATCTGCTCTGCGGACGTCTCGAACACATCGTCCATGAACAACAACGGATCTACATCATGGAGTCGTGCGAAGTCGAAGCGGACCTTCATGAGCAACAACGTCTGGCTGGAGTCCGAGTGCTGACGAAGGTCGTTCTTGATGATAAGAGGTGGAGACAATGTGTGTTCACGTGGCATGTGCGAACAATGAAAAATGAAAGTATTATTGGGGCAGCGAGATAAACCAAACGATAACATTAGTAGCTAAAGAAGAGCAGCAACAGATCACAGGTTGAATGCAATCATCATCGAGCACTGGTACGCACACAGAAACGGAGACAATGTGAGAAACGTACCCACCACAACTATTTGGGTCGACAGGAAAAGGAAGAAACTATAAAATAAAGGCGGAGAAAAGGGGACAGGGAACACTAACATCAGATCGGAAGCGAGGCAAGACAAGGACGATAGACGAGGACAGGCTTAGCAGCTTCCCGCTAACATGGAGGGATAGTGCCGACGAATGTCGTTCTTGACGATGCGAGGTGGAGACAATGTGTGTTCATGTGGCATGTGTGAACAATGAAAAATAGAGTACTATTGGGGCAACGAGATAAACCAACCGATAACATTAGTAGCTAAAGAAGAGCAGCAACAGATCACAGGTTGAATGTTGAATGCGATCATCATCGAGCACTGGTACGCTCACAGACACGGAGACAATGTGAGAAACGTACCCACGACAACTATACGGTCGACAGGAAAAGGAAGAAATTATCAGAAACAATGACCGGAATATAGGGGGAAAACATCAGATCGGAAGAGAGACAAGACAAAAGCCATCGATGAGGGCAGACTCAAGACTGCTTTCCCATCCGCTACGCCACCACGGCTGCCGATAGGTCAATCATCGCAACGCGTTTGCACTCGTTGATGCACACCTGAACATTAAAGGTGAAGGAGAATGGCTGTGGCGTACTGAGGAGGGGGATGTCCGATCCCACTTTTCGTTTGTAATAATCGAACGGATCCACGCCATCGGACAACAAGCGACTCTCGGGGCCGCCGCCGACATGTGGCACGAAGACATCGAGAATGCGTTTCTTGGCCATCTGCTCTGCGGACGTCTCGAACACATCGTCCATGAACAACAACGGATCTACATCATGGAATCGTGCGAAGTCGAAGCGGACCTTCATGAGCAACAACGTCTGGCTGGAGTCCGAGTGCTGACGAAGGTCGTTCTTGATGATAAGAGGTGGAGACAATGTGTGTTCACGTGGCATGTGCGAACAATGAAAAATGAAAGTATTATTGGGGCAGCGAGATAAACCAAACGATAACATTAGTAGCTAAAGAAGAGCAGCAACAGATCACAGGTTGAATGCAATCATCATCGAGCACTGGTACGCACACAGAAACGGAGACAATGTGAGAAACGTACCCACCACAACTATTTGGGTCGACAGGAAAAGGAAGAAACTATAAAATAAAGGCGGAGAAAAGGGGACAGGGAACACTAACATCAGATCGGAAGCGAGGCAAGACAAGGACGATAGACGAGGACAGGCTTAGCAGCTTCCCGCTAACATGGAGGGATAGTGCCGACGAATGTCGTTCTTGACGATGCGAGGTGGAGACAATGTGTGTTCATGTGGCATGTGTGAACAATGAAAAATAGAGTATTATTGGGGCAACGAGATAAACCAACCGATAACATTAGTAGCTAAAGAAGAACAGCAACAGATCACAGGTTGAATGTTGAATGCGATCATCATCGAGCACTGGTACGCTCACAGAAACGGAGACAATGTGAGAAACGTACCCACGACAACTGTACGGTCGACAGGAAAAGGAAGAAATTATCAGAAACAATGGCCGGAATATAGGGGGAAAACATCAGATCGGAAGAGAGACAAGACAAAAGCCATCGATGAGGGCAGACTCAAGACTGCTTTCCCATCCGCTACGCCACCACGGCTGCCGATAGGTCAATCATCGCAACGCGTTTGCACTCGTTGATGCACACCTGAACATTAAAGGTGAAGGAGAATGGCTGTGGCGTACTGAGGAGGGGGATGTCCGATCCCACTTTTCGTTTGTAATAATCGAACGGATCCACGCCATCGGACAACAAGCGACTCTCGGGGCCGCCGCCGACATGTGGCACGAAGACATCGAGAATGCGTTTCTTGGCCATCTGCTCTGCGGACGTCTCGAACACATCGTCCATGAACAACAACGGATCTACATCATGGAGTCGTGCGAAGTCCAAGCGGACCTTCATGAGCAACAACGTCTGGCTGGAGTCCGAACGCGTGACTAACTTAATCCAACGAGTTGTAGACATTCACCAGCATGGAGGCATAGTGCCGACGAAAATCGTTCTTGACGATACGAGGTGGAGACAATGTGTGTTCACGTCGCATGTGTGAACAATGAAAAATGAAAGTGTTATTGGGGCAACGAGATAAACCAAACGATAACATTAGTAGCTAAAGAAGAGCAGCAACAGATCACAAGTTGAATGTTGAATGCGATCATCATCGAGCACTGGTACGCACACAGAAACGGAGACAATGTGAGAAACGTACCCACGACAACTATACGGTCGACAGGAAAAGGAAGAAATTATCAGAAACAATGGCCGGAATATAGGGGGAAAACATCAGATCGGAAGAGAGACAAGACAAAAGCCATCGATGAGGGCAGACTCAAGACTGCTTTCCCATCCGCTACGCCACCACGGCTGCCGATAGGTCAATCATCGCAACGCGTTTGCACTCGTTGATGCACACCTGAACATTAAAGGTGAAGGAGAATGGCTGTGGCGTACTGAGGAGGGGGATGTCCGATCCCACTTTTCGTTTGTAATAATCGAACGGATCCACGCCATCGGACAACAAGCGACTCTCGGGGCCGCCGCCGACATGTGGCACGAAGACATCGAGAATGCGTTTCTTGGCCATCTGCTCTGCGGACGTCTCGAACACATCGTCCATGAACAACAACGGATCTACATCATGGAATCGTGCGAAGTCGAAGCGGACCTTCATGAGCAACAACGTCTGGCTGGAGTCCGAGCGCGTGACTAACTGCGACGAAACTGTGCGCAAGGTGGAATCCGGACAAAGACTCTTCACCACCGAGAAGTAAACCATCGACCACTGCAGACCGCCGGAACTGCCCGTGTCTCTCAACACACTGCGACGAAAGGAATCCCGAAAGCTCTTGCTCGTCGAAAGTCTCAACAACGCCGACTTGCGTATGCGCATGCTGGGCTCCGCAAACGTCGTCAGAAAAGAAGAGAGGAGGTCGTAATCCAACGAGTTGTAGACATTCGCCAGCATGGAGGCATAGTGCCGACGAATATCGTTCTTGACGATACGAGGTGCATAAATGCGGCGCCGATTCCGGATTCTCCGTTGCCCTAAGGTCAAATCTGGCACCTGACCCGCAGTGGTGGGAGAAGGAGAGGTTTCCGAAGAAGTGTAGATTGAGGAATCTTCGAAGTCGATGTCGAAGATATCGGGCCATGAATAGTCATCGTCACAATTCTCGTCGTAGTCTGGATCGTACATCATCAACTCCATTGCGCGCAAGACCAACATCAGAACTGGAAGCAGATGGTCATGTCATGAAGATGACAATGATGAATGATAAAAACAGTTGGAGTTCCAGTTGGAGTGAAAAAGGTGGACTAGTCCTGTTCCATGTTGTGTATGAAGCGTTAGTTAGGAGCACTTTCTCACTACCTCGGCCGCCGTGGGGGGCCGGTGATCTGGGTAAAGGAAGGTTCATCTGGGATAGACTTAGGATCTCTCCCTTCTCTGTTCGTTCCATGTTCCAGGCTATCTATCCTCTGAAACAGCATCTGTGTACGAGAGATTCCAAGAGAGAAGCCAACACAGACATTTCCTGTTCACAAAGCTAAGGCCTAACTCGGAAAATTTGGAGCGGTTGGTTTGTCATTCGCTGTTTTGCCACACGTCGGACTTCGAAACACGGCAATTCGCTCGAATCGGTCGATATTGGTAGCACAACCAATGCATCGCCAAAATGATCAAGCTATTGTACCTGCTGTCAATTTAATGGATTTTCACTACGTTTCCATGAATGGAACCAACCGTACAGTGTTTGAAAAGATGAATAGAACAGCGAAGAAGACAGGAACGCACAGAGAGCACAGAAAAGCAAGTGCATAAAGGAGAACAAAGGAGAATGAAGAACAACAAGACAAGAGACTACTTAGAATGGATGGGTGGGCAGCTTTTCGTTCAATAGAAACGGTTAAAAAACAAAACAACAAAGAAAAAACACCTTTGTCCGCGATGAATATGGATAATGTGTGTCGATAGCCCGACCATTTGTCACCATGATAAGAAGATCAACATCCGTGATGACCAGTGGGTTCTACAAACTCCGCCTCTGACATGTCGATTACTTCAACTCGCTTGCATTCGTTGATGTACACTCGTATGGTCGACGTAAAGGAGATCTGTTGCGGCGTACGCAGACGAGGAACTTCGGATCCCACCTTCTGTTTGTAGTAGTCAAAGGGATTCGCACGGTTAGCTGACAATCGCATGTCTGGACGTGAAGAGGTTGTAACAACGTCTGTTGCTCCTTCCTTGGGCGGACTCTCCTCCAGGGTCTCGAACATATCTTCGGTGAACAACAACGGGTGCACATCGTGCAGACGGGTGAAATCGAAGCGAACCTTCATGATCATCAGCGTCTTGGTGGTATCGGAACGCGTAAGTAACTGCGAAGACAAGACTCTCATAACATTGTCAGGACAAAGTTCTTTGAAAACTGCGAAATGCATCATGGACCACTTCTGACCGCTGCCAATGTCACCGATGACCTCACGACGGAATGAGTCCTGGAAGCTCTTGTTTGTTGGGAGCTCTAACTGCACCGACTTGCGCATTCTCATGTCAGGCACTGCAAACGTCTTCATGAACGAGGCATACATGTTGTCGTCGCATGAATTGTAGACGTTCGCCGTCATTTCGGCGTATAGGCGACGGACGTCGTTCTTGACGATGCGAGGCGCATAGATGCGGCGACGATTTCGGATTCTCCGTTTCTTTGATGTCATATCCGGTTCTTGATCCTCTGTGCCAGGCGGGGGAGAAGTTCCGGAGGGAGAATCACTGGAATCGTCATCAATAAAATAACGAAAAGTATCGTAATCAAAGTCGAAATCATCCTCCTCTAGCATCTCAGGCCACGAAAAGTAATTTTCAGCACTCATGCCTGCACAAATTTTGCAGTTGGAACAAGCATGGTCACAGACATATCTGTCGACGTAGAAGGAGAGCGCGTCACGGACCTGGCTGGTAATTCATAATATTCGACATTGTGTGCAGATCAGGGTTCAAATCTCCGTGGACAAAGGGCAATATTGGGACAGGTTGATCCTATCACATGAAGAAGCCTCGCGATCTCTTCGTTCGGTGTTGGGTTTGTGAAAGATTATAGAAATTTGTTGTGCTGCTGGCCGCGAGGGCCGTTGAGAAACGTCATCTTCATCATCTTCATCATGCCCTATTGGCGACTGTATGAAAGCCACAAGCCACCAACGTTTTTGACAATGAACTCTTTTCTCAGTATCCGACGTCGAATTAAGTAACTACACAGAATGGGTGTCAATACTCTGCGACCGTTATCGGTTTTGCAAGGTGCAGGATTAATTAAAAAAAACAAAACAAAACAAAACAAACAGAGCAGACGGAGCTGTACAAATACACGTGCACATGAAACTGAGCAATCTCAAACAGTGCGAAATGTCCAACAAAAAAGAGGAGAACGATAGCTGGTCAAGGAAATAAATTGTTTTCGGGATTTGAAACATTTATCAACAGCCGATGCTTTGTCGAAAAGGAAAGAGAAAGAGAAAGAGAAAGGGGGGAAAACTGGGTAAATACAGAGCTACGGAAAATACAGCACTTCATATGGACACGAACATGACATGAGGAAAGAGGGGGAAGAGAGCTAAACTCTAAGAGCAACTACACGATACCAGCATCAACAATTTCCACCCGCTCGACGCGCTTGGCCTCATCAATCAGCACGTTGATCGTACCCACAAACGAAACAGGTTGAGGCTCAACGAGTAGGGGAATAGACATACCCACTTTTTGCTGAAAATAGGAAAAAGGGTCCGTTCGATGGGCGATATTCTTCAACGAAAATGCATCAGGAAGAGCCGACAATGCAGAGAAATTTGCTTCCGTTGTCCGCTGCTGCTGCTGCTCATTCGCAAAAGCTTCAAACATATCCTCCGTGAACAGCAAAGGATGAACATTATGAATGCGAGTAAAATCGAGTTGCACAGTGATAGTGAGCAGGGTTTTGCTTGTATCGGAGCGAGTGAGCAGCTTCGTGGAAATAATGCGCATAATGTTGTCTGGACACAAGGACTTAAGCACTAAGAAATGCACCATCGACCACTGCATTCCATTGACGGCACCACTGATAAGTTGATTGCGAAATGCCTCTTTAAATATCTCGCTGGATGGAAGCTCCGGGACAACAAGTTTTTGGACTTGCATTGAAGGAACTGCAAATGTCCGCAGAAGCGACGCAAATACTTTCTCATCGAAAGAGTTAAACACATTCACCATCATTGTTGCGTATTGCCGTCGAATGTCATTCTTTAATACTCTTGGTGCATAGATGCGACGACGATTTCTGAAGCGGATTCGTTTTTTCTTCACTGGAAGTGAAGCGCCCACCAATTCGTCGTGGCCATCATGAGAAGACATTGATGGTGTATTCATATCAAGGACACACGAAGATTCATCCTCTGAAACATCGTTGCTTCCCGAAGCATCATCATCAAACAATTTTATTGTTGCCTCGGTGGCATCGATGAACTCCACGTTTTCACCCAACATTTCCGCTGATGTGTTGCAAGTGTTCTGGCCGCTGTCAACACAGAGCATCGCCGTTTGCTCGGATTGGCTCATTGATGATATCCTTAATGGTCAAACTGGGGGGTATTTTACGATAAACTATGGTTTGTTCCTCCAGCACATACCACATAGGCATCCTGGACTCTCATAGCAAGTGGTTCGTTACACAAGTGGAAGTGCAGTATGATGATGATAGCGGCCGAAGCACCCAGACTTTGAGTTTACGTCTTGGGTTCTACGGGTTCTAGCCCAACCATCTTCAGCGACGCGGAGAGAAGCCCGCAGTGCAAGTTGGCCCTCTCCCTTCACAAGAAAAGACCTTCATCAAACACGCTGCTCTGCTCTACTCTGCTCTGCTCCTGAACGACGACCTTCTTACTTGACACGAAGTTGTCAGCGACGTGTTTTGTTGCAGCCAACCAAGAACAAGCGATAAATGCAGATAAAAGTTGATAATGGCATCATGGAAAATCACAAGTTAATCGACTTTGATTCTTGATATTACCCCACAACAACCTACACCGACTACAATGAGTTTCGACAAGCCTTTCCCAACCAAGTGCTATTGGGCGCCATCGAAGTCAGCCCCGCTAGTTCCGGCGACAGTCACTCGACGCTCGTGCCATACGAGCGATGTGGTGATTGAGATTCTGTACGCGGGCGTTTGTCACTCAGACATCCATTCGGTAAGCCAGGCAACGTTCGAAATGGCCTAGCTATTGATGTAGTGATGAATGCGATGTGTGTCACAGGCGAAGGGCGAGTTCGACGATGCTTTCGGACCAGCGACCTTCCCAATGTAAGATGCTCAAACAAACTGCCCATCAATGCACAGTATGGCATCATTGACGCTGGCTTTACCGACAGGGTTCCTGGTCATGAGATCTGCGGCATCGTCCGCCAGGTCGGAAGCAGCGTGACAAAGTTTCGCGTGGGAGACCGTGCAGGAGTAGGCTGCTTTGTAGACAGGTAACGAGATTCTTTGATTCTTTGGTCAAAGCTGTAGGATGCTGTTGCTAACATGCTACCACGTACATAGCTGTCGTCAATGCGGATCATGCAAAGAAGGTGAAGAGAACTACTGTGAACGCGGCTTTGTGCTGACTTACGGCAGCCCTCACCTGCACGAACATTGCATCGCCTGCAACGACTCCGGAGTCGACTTGACATACGGCGGCTACGCCAAACACATCGTTGTGAGTGAGAGATTTGTGTTGAAGATTCCTGACAACTTGGAGTTTTCTCGTGTGGCGCCATTGCTGTGCGCAGGTATCACCACTTACTCTCCGCTTCGCTTCCACGGTCTGCGTGCAGGTGATAAGTTGGCAGTGGCGGGCCTTGGTGGGTTGGGTCACATGGCGGTGAAGTTCGGCAAGGCCATGGGCGCTGAAGTCACTGTGCTGTCGAGAGGCAATGGAAAACGTGAGGATGCGTTGCGATCGCTGGGCGCGGACCACTTCGTTGACACGACGAACCCGGACGAAGTCAAGGCTGTTACCGGCACCTTCAACATCATCCTGAACACGATCTCAGCAGCGCATGATGTGCAATTCTATCTGTGGCTGCTCCGCAAGAACGGCAAGATGGTGTATGTGGGCGCTCCTCCGGGGGACTTGGCGTTGAGAACGTTCCCGTTGATTTTCGGTCGCAGAATGATCTCTGGCTCGGCCACCGGAGGTCTTCCGGAGACCCAAGAGATGTTGGAATTCTGCGGAGAGCACAACATTGTGAGCGATGTGGAGGTGATTCAACCTGAGGAAATCAACGTCGCATTCGAGCGAACCCTTCGTAGCGATGTCAAGTACCGCTTCGTCATCGATGTCTCCGCGATGTAGACAGGAAGCGTGCATTGCCTGCTCCATTACTCGTCTCTCTTGTACAGCAACCAACATCCACAACTGTAACACATTAATTGTTGATCACCCTTAAGGTCATCGAACGAACAGAATCTGTCACTTATTAACTGCGCTGACTATCTTGAAGAGCGAACTCATGGGCAATTTCCTGAATCGCCACTGCGAGTCGTTGGAAGTCTTCTACCTCTAAATAGACTTGTGACGAAATACGAGCGTAGAAAATATCCGGGCGCTCCTTGGATGCCGAGGGAACATTGCGGTAGACCATCGACAGGCCATACGTTTTGTACAATCGATCTTGCATCTCTT